>SMSQ01026161.1:193041-230803 GCA_019453375.1 Ctenoplectra terminalis | reverse complement strand
GTTTTTTTTTTTTTTTTTTTTTTTTTTTTCTTTTTCGGATCGTCTTGCAAAAGCGAGGGTTTCCAGTATTTCCACGCGTTTGCACAAATTTCGAAGAAATACGACCACATAGCGGGGCAAAAAGAGAGAATCTCGAATTCCGTATTAGAATTCGATGCACTCTGAAAGACTGGGGGGAGATATAGCTTTTATGCACATTTACAACATCCCGAAACCCTTTGAATAGTTGATTGCTTTTAAGAGACGATCTTGTAACTTCTCTATTGTACTGTAGTCTGGCAACAGTAATACGTTGTAGCAAGTGTGAGCTATTGGTAATCTGTAATGCAGAAAATAATTTTGTGTCATTATATAATATTAAAAGATACAAATTTATGTCGATTTAAAAATTTTACCTATCAGAATCCGGACCGTGTCTAGCAATAACCATTTTCAACCTCGACAAACCGCCGACCGGTACTCTGTCACTTCCAGTTGTAAATTGAAGTAGTCTTCGTTGACTTTCTGGTGGTAACGAATGTGCAACGCGCCAGAAATTACGTACTGCCTTGCTATCAACAGTGTAACCACCCTCGTATTCGGTAGCTGCTTCTAATTCCGCGAAATCAAAAACTTTGCTACCACAGACGAGCTATAAACAAAACAACAGCGATTAGAAATAAAAGCACGAAGCGAAGTATCCAAATTACAAGTACAATTTAAGCATACCTGTTCAATTTCTTCAGGTCTAAAAAGTAACGCAAGTGGACTTTCATCTGTGACCATTTGGAAACCTCGCCTGAATGCCTTGAACTGTCTTTCTACTGATTTGTTAAGTAAGAAGTCCGCATAGAGATCTACGAATTCCTTTTTGTTTTCTTGTGTTACAAACGTTTCATCGCCACTTTGTTTTAAATCGTGGAAGGATATCGAACCGAACACATCTCTGGAACAACGTATAATCTATTAGTTGTTACTTACTAAACATGGCTTATTTAATAATAATTATTGTTTTATTTATAATTTACTTGTAAGCCACTTTGAAAGTTTGCATGAACGTTTCTGGCATATCATCTCCGGTATAGTCTATCAATTCCTTTAATGTTCGATACAACGTTGGGCTCCAATCTTCTAAATCGGCGAAGCATCCTTTTCTACCGAGCAATTTTCGATAAACAACCATAGAGAAACGTACGTCAAGTATTACGTTATTGTATATCGCTAGACCAAGAACAACACCTATTAGTGTGAAGTGTGCGTCACTTTCAAACGATGTTGGATTGAACCATGTCATTTGTGTATCTTCCTATAAAAAATTGAAATTCTTTTCATTTTATAATTTCATTTATTAGTCTTCAACTAACGAGAGTTGTTAAATTACCTGAGTTGTAAACATGCCGTAATCAGGATTGAAAATTTCTTCTACAATCAACTGAAAAAATTCTTTGGAGACTCCACCCTCGTCGACACCTTGTTCGCCTTCAAATTCAACGACTAATTGCTTTTTAAGATCAGATGGATTTTCAACCGCGATCATTTCCAATTCGACTAATGCATCATCTATCAAACGATCTCTCCTTACCTATTTTAAATAATTGTTAATACGAGTTACGATAAAAATAAAAATATACACATACCTTCAGCCTTAAATAGGGATTCGTAGGCTGTCCAACGACAGTTTGTAGAAAACTCATGCGACGTTCACTGTACATTCTAATGCGATTATCGTAGTACAAGCCCAATGTTTTTGTAGCTGGAGTGAGGATAAAAGCATAATTCATAAAACTAAATTTCATAGGTTCCTCGCTCTTATAGTACGCGAAGTCTTTATCCATTTCTATTGCATCACTAAGCGGTTCATTATAAAAGTCTGTAAAAGGTATAAATGGTTTTCGTGCATCCAGTGCAGTAATACCTAATTCCTTAGCTAATGGATCCTATAAACAATTATCATTACTTGTTGTTAACGTACATAATTTTTGTCGAAAATAAAACAAAATTTCAATAAACGATAACTGATTATTTTATAAATTTTATAATCCTACCTGAGGAATTTGCGATAACGATCTTCCCGATTTGTCGTTACTCGTAGATTCACCGTCCTCGTCTATGTTTAAGTCACGTTCATCTAGATCACCAGCTAACATACTTGCGTAGTATAAAATTTTCATAACTTTTGTGGGAGCAGTAATTGTGTCTGCATCTTGAACGCAGTAATCCCGCGTGAAAGAGCCTCCTATTACCTATAAAAATAAAATCTTGATTATTTCGCCACCAAAGATATAAATAGTTTCGATTATACTAAATAATTATACCTTGACAGTTATTAATTCTTGCAGAGCTTGTAATATACTTGGAAGTCGAGATTTACAATGTTTAGCCCATACACGTGCCAGTTTAGCTTGTGCCACAATCGGAAAACAGCTGAGCGCTTTACAAAGCATGTGAAGTGCAAGTTCCAAATATTCACTGTTTCCAAGCATAGGAATTTCAAATACAATCAAAAATACATTTAACAAGCTATCCATATTATCCCATGGCATAATACGAAATACTCTCAAATCTAATTCAATATTATCTGCCAAAGTGACTAGTGCATTAACCAAAGCGGATTTGAATACTTCTCCTAAATATAAGAAAAAAGGAAAAAACAATTCAAAGAATTAAATACTCACAATTATCATTTAACATTGTTACATTACAAAACATTTTCTTACCCGGTAGGGACCAAAGAGCAGCAAAAGCTCTTCGCACAGCTGGTAAATCAACACTGGTATCATCATTATTAGGAACTGTGAGTGATGGTTCGCTGCTGTCTTCTTCTTTGTCTTCTCCTTGGATAGATCGAATTGCTTCTTTATCCATATCACCGGGTGGTCTTAATAGACTATCCGAAGCTCTATCAAGAAGCGCGGCCAACGGAGAGTCATTTTTTACGGTTTTTTGGAAACTAAGACTCAATGCTTTTGCACATGAAAATACCTCTCCCAACGTTCGAATTAATAACGAGTAAGATCCCTCTGATTTACATCTTTCTATTATGTCCAATAGCTTTGCTTCTGTGAGATACGGATCCTGTTTTCCTGTTGATAATAAAATAATCTCATACTTTTATCAATACTTTTATAAATAATTCAAAGCTACGCGTAGTTATATATAGTCGCTATGAAATGTATTTAAATATATCTATTACTAAGTTAGAAATAAATAACAAGAAATCGGAATTAAATACGACATTTATTAATATATACACAGCAGCCACATAAGAATTTGATAAGTAACTATCATTAAATGATTTATAAAATAATCCTGTTAAACAGAGCTATTAAATTTTTCAAATATGTTTCGTGTATCTCTCTTTCTCCAAGTACCTTAAATATAAATTGAGTATCAATAATTTTGTAACGAACCGAGAACGATAACTCGTGCTATATCCTTTCTTGGAGGCTAGCTTTTTCGTAGCATATTTATTTTTACGTTTCGTTTTCATTCCATACGTTGCTGATTTAATTTTTTTGCGTTTCTTTTGTTCGTTAATCGAATTGTTACTATACCGTGGAATTCGAATCTTATATCTATCTAATATTTCTAGAAAAATCTCTTCGTCCGATATTATTGGTTTATTTGAAATTGAGTTAACGTAACTACGATTTGTTTTGCAA
Source organism: Ctenoplectra terminalis (assembly GCA_019453375.1). NCBI lineage: Eukaryota > Metazoa > Arthropoda > Insecta > Hymenoptera > Apidae > Ctenoplectra > Ctenoplectra terminalis. The sequence goes on along the minus strand of SMSQ01026161.1, from coordinate 227,162 downwards.
AACTGATTTAAGCGACTATTCCTATCTATCGGGATAGGAAACAAAATATTTGGTTTTTCTTTTAAAACTGGTTCCTCGCAAACTTCCGTATCAACCGATTCTTTGTTTTCAGAAATAATTTTAGTACTGTTAGTTTCTAAAGCTTGAGATGCAGGAGTTAGATCGCTTATATTGTTAGAAATATCCATTTTTACTGGGACTGTTACAATGTCAGTAGTCGAAGGAGCAGGATTTATGTTGGAATTTGATGCAATACCTTCATCCGAACATGTCGGATTCACACTTTTAACTGGTAAACTCTTGGCTAAAGATGCTGGACCAGGTTCTAAGGTCGTTCGAGCTACTTTACTCGGTTGCGTGCCATCGCAAAGTCTTGCTTCTTGGGAGAATAATTGAATTGCTTGCGCCGCTGCTTGATTCGGAGTGAGATTCGTTACCTATTTCAAACACGGATCGTATTAACAATAAAGATCGTTCGATACAAAGAAGAAAAAAAAAGTTTGAATACATCTTAATCGCGTACTTTGCCACTCGATGCACAGTTTTGATTGTCACAGTCAGGATTGCCGCATCCATCGGTTAATTGATAAAAATATCGCTCGATCAATTTCTTGGCAACTGCACGCTTCATGTCGCTGCAAGGGCTCTTTGCTCCTACCCTAACAACGTAACAACAGAATGTGGGAATTACAATATCGTAACGGACACTCTAAAACAAAGTAAAAAAAAAAGAAAAAAAAAAAGAAAATTATTATCATACAACAAACGCGTCTGGAAGATTTTTATATTTCTCCGCGGTGTTTAAAAGCAACTACAGACTTGAAGGATCATTAACGTTCGCATATTTCAACATCCGAAGCGAACTATTAAAATCTCCGAAATATAACCTATAAAATACATGTACATATGTTTTCGTATCGCGTCGCACGAAATCGAAGAACGTTAAATTAATAACATTTTACGACAGAATTGCTCAAGGAGTCCTCAATTACATGGAACAGAGGAGCAAAAACGATTAGCGCAAAAACTCGGGTCCGAAATCGGTCACTGGTGCAAATCTGACACAAACGTTGAAGTAAACAAAGCCACCGGATTATTAATTAGATTAGGAAATATTTTTCGATACTGGTAACTCATTCAATTAGGAACACATGGTCGTGACATGTTAACAATGATCCGCGATGTTGCCAGTTCCAAGTGGGAATGACAGTTCAAAAACGAGTCAGCTTCCCGAGGTCGGAAAACGAGCGGAGTCGTTGTACCAAAACAAAGCGCTTTAAAAATAGCCTAGGCCTCGTTGATTCGTAACGATATTACGTTTCGCTGTGCGTGTGAAATCAATTTTTCTTCCCGTCCGAACAGACGACAGAAAGAGGAGAAACGTGAAAAACGATACAACGTTCTACGCGACAGAGTGTTGCGGAACAATATCGATACGCACCTGGAAGCGTGATCTTCTCCAGGGTCCCTTTGGCCCTTGGCGCTCATAGACCGTGAATCTTGGAAATTTTGTCTCCCTTTTCTTCGATTGCGATAAAAAAATCTCACCACGGCCGCTTATCTTGCGATCGTTCCAAGTTTCGTCGACCACTTACGCACCGCCGCTAAATTTTGGTCAGCGGTTCTCTTATCGACAGTTTCACCGCGCGCTCCAGTTACGTTTTACCACGTATCAGGCACTGCTCTGTACACTTTGTAGTAGAATAGGAGAAGAAAGACGGAGTGAATAGACAGAAAAGTATTAGAAAGGGAGNGAATAGGAGAAGAAAGACGGAGTGAATAGACAGAAAAGTATTAGAAAGAGAGAGGGAAAGAGGGAAAGAGATAGAGATAGAGAGAGANAAAAAAATCTCACCACGGCCGCTTATCTTGCGATCGTTCCAAGTTTCGTCGACCACTTACGCACCGCCGCTAAATTTTGGTCAGCGGTTCTCTTATCGACAGTTTCACCGCGCGCTCCAGTTACGTTTTACCACGTATCAGGCACTGCTCTGTACACTTTGTAGTAGAATAGGAGAAGAAAGACGGAGTGAATAGACAGAAAAGTATTAGAAAGGGAGAGGGAAAGAGGGAAAGAGATAGAGATAGAGATAGAGAGAGAAAGAGATAAAGAGAGAAAGAGAACGCGGTACGGTTCGTGCTCGGAGGTATATTTGTCCGTAACTTGAAACGAATGTTTGATCGAGGTTAGGTGAACACTGTTGACGCGAGTGGACAGCGTGCAAATGTCTGTCGATCGTGCGGGCTCGTCGATCCCGTTGATACACGAATTTTTCAAGTCAGTACACCGAGGAGGGAGGAAATAATAATATTGTTTTGCGGCCTCTTCTTGGCTGCCGTCTACTGTTCTGCATGCACACGACCAGCTCCGACTATCGAGATTCCCGATCAATCGAGCGCGACGATAATTTTTCGATCTATCGATGACTGGATAAATGTGTGACCTAGATCGCGGGCCGGAACAAGATGATTTTCGTAGACGAAGCGTGGTAGAAATGAACTGTATTTTTTTTTTTCTTTTTTATAGTCAACTTTACGCAGATCATCGTTTGCTCGATAATGTTAGACGTTGGTCGAACCGATGTACGAGTAGAAGCGGGAAATATAAATGTTTGTTGCACGTAGCGATGAGCGTGCGTGTATTTGTTTCTTTTTTTTTTTTTTTTAGTTTTTTTTATTCGAATTAATTTATCTGTAAACTTTGCGCTTGTTTGTTCACCGTTGATTAGTGTTTTAACGTTTCATTCTTTTGTTCTGTTTTTTTAAATTAGGCGACTCCATTTCGAGCGATGTAAAGGGGTACGAAAATTGAATTCCGAAGAGAAACGAAACGGTCTAAGTTAGTTCGATATTTTATTCGATATTTTATAGCGAATGTAAATTGATGATTAAAAATATATATTAATGTTTAATAGGTTAGGACAGTTTGTATTCGAGTATTGAGAGAAGAGAGATACGAAATAAATTAAACCACGACTTTGTCGATAAAAATATTGTTAACAATACGTATTCGTTCTTTTCTCTTGATATTTAGTTTCAATTCCATTTACTTTTTTCTTGAAAAGATCCAATTAAATTTCTAATTGCCCAACCTACACATATTCCCGTCGAAGTTTCTCAAAGAGAAACAAATGAAAACATTCTGTCCATACTTTACAAACGGTATTATAAAGTACAATAATCAATTACTATGTTACTGTTTCTAACGCGACGAAGCAGAATTTCCATTTACCAATTAAACACGGTAAAACATCCCTTAAGATAAGAAAAAAGAAAGGAAAAAAAGGAAGAAAATAAAAGAAAGAAAGAAAAAACTATAATTATTAGTAGACAATAATAGTACTCGCCAATTAGTTAATGTTAAGCATACTGGAAAGTAAAACCGATAAAGAATTCTACACATCAACAACGAAGCTTCTCAAAAAGAGTATCGATTTCGTGCTAAATCTAGCATGCGTTATCACGGTCGGCACCTAGTATAATTCCTTGGCCGATTTCGTGACAATGAGTAAACGAGGAGTGAACCGAGAGCGGGAGGATAGCAGCGGAGTCATTCGATAATTTCTATCAGTTCGGGTTGAATATAAAAAGGAAATTGAGCTTTCGGGGCGAAACGAGGGACCGACGCGAACAGGAAACCATTAGTTCACGGTAAAAAGGGTGAAATTATTGATGCCAAGCGGTGCCATTTGGCCTGACATGCGAATAAAGCCACTCCCGTGGTCACACCTTTCTACGTGTATCGCGAACTGCGTTCTATTCGAACACGTTTTCGCGATTTTCTCGTTAATTGTAATTTTAAAAAGTACGCGTCGATCCAGAATTTTTACAGGATCGTTTGGTTCGGTTCGCTTCATTCCTGGATAAAGAAACGACGCAGCTGGGAGAAAGAAGAAGAAGAAAAAAAAAATGAGAAGTTTTTGTTAACGGTTGCACGAACGCAATTATTTTTGCGTTTAAATTCATTCCTTAGGAGCGGGAAAATTTTTTGTCGCTTTTAATCGCATCGCGCGCGAAATGAAAAATATTTTCCACGAAAAAACAGTTTCAAAGGAGTTGTTACTTTTATGATACTNGAAAAAAAAATGAGAAGTTTTTGTTAACGGTTGCACGAACGCAATTATTTTTGCGTTTAAATTCATTCCTTAGGAGCGGGAAAATTTTTTGTCGCTTTTAATCGCATCGCGCGCGAAATGAAAAATATTTTCCACGAAAAAACAGTTTCAAAGGAGTTGTTACTTTTATGATACTCTTTTATTTTTGGTCATGAGTAGCGAAGAAAATAAAAACGCGTACATATTTTGCATATGGTATAAATATTCCCTTCATCGGGGAACTTTTCGTTTATTTTCACTTTGTCGCGATCAGTTAAACATTCTGGATAATTCGAATGAAAAATTTATAATTCTTAAGGATTATTGTTTGTGGGAATATTTTTTAAAAAATATTCTCCCTTAGGTTTTTCATAATATTTCACGACTGTACTCTTCTGCGTATCAAGAGGATGTTGTGTACTTCATTCATATTTCTGACAGCACCAGCACTTGGGTTTTTTTTCGAACGACCTTTACCTTCTGTATTTTTCTAGTTTCCTTTACTTCTGTTATCTCGTAGTTTTTATTTTTTTTCTTTTTTTTTCTTTATTTTTTACAGTAGAATTTATTTTAGATTCCTGGGAACATAAATCGATTGACCGTTATTGATCGCAAGTTTAAGGTTCTTAAAGAAAGAATTCAAAAAGAAAGAATTTTAATATTTGAAATGTTCGTGAAGCGATTTTGCAAGTGTCTGTATAAAACGTAAATAATTAATTTACGCTACAAAATGTACGAGTCGAAACGAAAATTAATTAAAGCTCTAAAAAACTTTTCATCGACAATTTCTTGTATTACTTTTGTAATTGACTTTTCCATCCATCGCTGTTTATAATCATTGAAAAATAATAAAGGATAATGAAAATTATTTGCACACTTTCTAAAATGCTTTCTCCTCTGCAATGTTTTACACGTTTTTTAAATTACCTGCACAATAGACAAGCAAGCAGTATCTTAATCGACGAGTTACCAAGTCTTTAAGTTGACAGTGTAATTTAAAGTTTTCGAGATCGCTCTTGAAGCAGATAGCTCGGACCATTTAGCCGGACGATCGAGAGTCGCTGATTAGACAGAAATCGGTGCTCGTGCACGCAAGGTGTCATCGGTAATTTGGTGGCAAGCCAACTACTTGAGATTTTTCGATGATACATACCTACATGTATCTATCCTCGAAATGTGTCAAAGGTTCGTAAGGTTGTCTTCTGTTCGAAGACGGAGCAAGCGGAACAATCGCTTTGATGTGCTTCCGAAATCTATTAATACCAACCGATAGATCGATCTTCGATTTTTCTCGGGACAAAGATTTATCCCAAAAAAATTCAGTAGAAATTCAACGTGCAATTTTTATGGCACACGGTATAGAAGATACTTACACGCACGTATCGAACACCTGGAAGATCGTGCAATTTTATAAACGTCACGAGCAACGCAATTCTACTGTATTGTAATCGAAAGTAGCAGATACGCGTATTAACTTAAATTCTTAGTATTTCAATGTTTTTATATCAGCATTTTTTATATCAGGTTCTTTTTAACTGCATATATCTAATCTAAAAATTATCTAAAAATATGCGCCAAAGGGTCAATCCGGTATCTCTTTTGATTTTGCAGTTTTGCAATTTTCCATTCGATCTATCGACTCGTCGAACGTTAAAGAGCACGCCAGATATCGAACATTGAAAAGTTGAGCAAAATAATAGGTCAGCGGAGCAGACGCGCTTTACTGGAATCACGAGAGGAAATTATTAAACTCTCGCGAACGTCTATTCAATCCTCGAACCAAAGATGCGCTGGCACAGAAGAAAATATGCGATCTATTGATCTGTCTGCTCGAATCTAATCTAACTGGGAGAAAAGTGTCCGACATCGACCCTTTTTAAAGCCGGCACAACTACGCGAGACAATCGTTGTCGTTATCGCGGACGAAAGCAGAAACTCGGACCAGAGTGAAGTAAACAGGCTCCTTTTTTCACAGTCGAAAAGCCGAAACTGGGGTGGCGAGCGTGATAGAGATCGGGAAGCAGAAAGGTACACGGATTTACAGGGACCAGGGGTCGGTTGATAGGGGATGAAGCTTCCGCTTGGATGCGGCCGAGTTTCGATCAAGGCCAACTTTGCCATTCGTTTGCCACCCTTCACCCCTTCTACGCCTATTTGCTTCTCTGTTCCTCCGTTTCTTTCCTCCTTCTCTTCGTCACTCTATTTTTATTCTTATCTTTTATTCGCCACCTTTTTTGTCATACTTCACGCTCTTTATCATCACTCTCGTTGTTATCGTTGTTTCCATTTGTTCGGATTGTTCTCCTTTTTTTTATTTTCTTCCTCGTTTCCCTTCGGAAGCGTTGCAGACTTCTCGTTTGCTCTTCTTCGAACCTTTGACGATGCCCTTGACGCGCTCGCAAAGGGATATTCATAGATACATCCTTTCGTGGAAAGAAATGTTCATTCACACTTTAGTGTCGATATCAATCTTTTCGAAGTACGTGATATTTAACGCGTGCAAACGTTACCCGAGATTCCTCAACGTGTAATCGAGTAAATACTAAAGTTCTCGCGACGCCATGATAATAGTATTCTGCTGGGATTACTTTAGGGTAGAGAGACTTACCTAATTTCACTTTTGACCGAAGTTACAGAATATAGAGTCGAGGGTTTGGGATCTGAAGTCTGGAATAATGGAATCTGGGGCCTGCAATTTTGGACTTTGGGGTCCGCAGTCTGAAGTTTGAGATCTGCGATCTGAAATCTGGGATTTGCAGTCTGAAGATTAGGGTTTGATCCGACGTTCTCTCTTCGCAAGTTTTCTTACCGATGGTATCGACTGGTTTTCTCGATCAGAAAGTGATTCCTACTGGTTTTCTCACCCTTTGAGCGACATCAGACGCGTGTCGCAAGTTTAGGGTAGTTCTTACCAATTCCCACAATCTTTGGATAATATCGGTCAGGTCTTACAAGGCCAAGATGGCTCCATTGCTCTTCAGCTACAGTTTTCTTCTTTCTTTCTGTGTGATTTATGTTTGTTACGGACGTCATCCATTATTCGAGAGGAAAGTATTTTTTTTGAATTCATCTGTCAAGAAATATTAAACGCTAGTTACAGTAACACCAGTATAAGCATAATTGCTGTGACAGTTTTTTTTTCTTCTCGAGCACCGTCGCATCTGTGAAACGTGGCAGAAAATGCGAAGGGATAAAAGATTGCTTTGGAGACACCTTTGTTCTCGGAGCGAAGTAAGAAATATTTTCTGAGAGGACGATGAGCATTCGATATAAAATGATTAATATCTATAAATGGTTTTAAATCCGATTTTAATCCCCTGGTGTACTCGGTCATCTGAAAAATAAGAATTAAATCTCCTTGAAAGTCATATACCTGTAAGAACAAATATCTTGTACCTGTTGAAAGTAGAACATTGAGTCGTAGCTCAAGCAACGTAACAAGTAATTTTCATTTTATAAATCAGTGACAATTTTTTTTTTTAAGTTATAAAACGCATCCAGCGATTATTTGCTGAATTTTCACGTTCGAATCGATTTAATCAAAAAATAGAATCATTAATAAGTTTCAGTTGTACGCAAAATAATCACGTCACAGATCATGTTCCGCTGGTCGCTGATAAATTTCGTTTACGATTCAACGCAATTACGACGTCGCTGGTCGCATCGATTGTCCTATTAACGAGTTTCGGTTCGGTCTCTGCCGGATCGATCATTTCTGCATGCAAGATAAACACATGGTAGCCATCGTGGCCTCCAGATGCGTAAACACAATTCACCTTTCACGGCTCAACAGCTTGATTACCTCTGTTTCCATCGGAAGCCGGCGAAGAATTACGAGCCACGTTTAATTAACGAGTCTGACGTATTAATTATTGCAGCGACTCATCGAGAACGATGGTTGCAGAGAAAATGATCTTCATTCTTCCGCGACGAGTTAAAACGGAACGCAAAATGCGCGAGTCAAGGAAAATTAAAGCGATATTCCAGATTATGGCGCGTCGTGTTTGTACCATCATTATGAGCGAGAGATTAAATTGTTTTCTTCGATACTCGGATATTCTTTTTAATTCTTGATAATTCCACGTTGCGAGGAGTAAATAATTTTCCTGTATATTTGTTATTTTACGTCGAATCGTTATCGAATCTCGTTTCGAGAAATTAAATACATTTAATCTCTCTTAACTTTCAGTCTTTCGTATTTTGATCGATATAAAATTGTCAATGTAAATTCAATATAAAATTTACACTCGCGTGGCGAATAAAATTCGCCACGATTGAATTCTAACATAATCTCAAATATAATCTCGTCTTAAAAAAATATTCTACAACTCTTATCCATTCTTGTACAAGAAATTGTCCCTCATTCGATCCTACTACGACGTTACTTCCATTTTAATACTAAAATTGATCAATAAACAGATTAATGAGACTCATAATGATCGTATCAAGTCGAGGTTAAAATTGTACGAGCCACTCGATACAATCTATAAGAACGAGTTCCAGACATAATATCCTGTTTCTGCTTTAATAGGGATCGCGAAGAAGCGATCCTCCCGTCAGCATGTAAGGGCTGATTTGACCTCGAATCTGTTCCCGTTCTACGCTCGTCAGACCAGCCATCGATCGATGTATTCGGTGAACCAAGCTTCGTTACCGAATCTTCTTGTCGTTCGCAGGTGAGTCTTCTCAAGCGGGCAACTTTAAGGGGAACTCGATATGAGAACGCCTGAAGGTCAAGACGGGATTAAGGGTGTCGTGGGAGAAGAAAATAGAAAGTGTATCAGTTGAAACGTTTTTTCGGGTCTCACGATATGTCCTTCATAATTTTTCTTTTTAAACTCGTGCTATTTTTTTTCCATTTTTTTTTTTGCTGGTGTTAAAACAGAATTCTGATTTCTGAGATTAGTCAACGAATTTTTATAAACTAGTAAGAACTTCGATAGTCTTCTTCCTGTATTCGAAAGAAAAATTTGTGTATATTTTCTTTTTTTTCTTTTTGGTGAAACGGAAGTTTCGGTTGATTTTTCTTGTATTTTTTACACGAGGAATCAGAATTTGTTTGACAATTTTTGTTTCTATATTGAAAAGGATCTTGTTTATTGGTTTTGGTATTTGTTTCACGCGTTTATAGAAATCTTTACAAGCTTTCTTTATATCGAGAAGTATTCATCTCTATTTTCTCTTTTTAACGCGGTAGAAATCTAGAATCGCTATAAATTACTTTTAATTTTTTAACTACTAAAACATGTAAGTTAATTTTATGTTTTATATTTTCTATATTTTCGCAATATTTTGTCAAAAACGTTCGATGTAAACAAACAAATTTTTCAGTACGTACATTTAATTTCTGTCTACTGTTGGAATTTGACATTTAGTCAATTGTCTGTAAGATACAGATCTTTGATCCGGTAAATGCGAATTGGCAACAATCTACAGTACATGTGCAATTCTCAACGAGGGAAAAACGCTTGGTAACCGACTGCTCGGCTCAACCTTTGAACAGTGAGTGTCCTGAGGTACTTTTCCAAATCTCTGTTCAAAGCTTAGCTCGCCTAAGTGCTTAGGTTATTTATGTGACTTTCCCTTTGTCGTTTACTTTTATTTTCGCTCTCTTATTATTTTCGTACTCAACACGTTCTACACTTAAAAATGGCATTTCAGTGATTTTTATACCAACGATACTTTATTCAATTATAATTTTTATTGTCCGCAACGTATCGTGTCCAGTATCGGTTGTTAAAAACTATGGGCCGGAACCGTGCGAGAGCCACATGTTGCAATATTTCCTAGATTATGACGTCAACGTTTCAGTCATCGAATCTCGGTTACGTGGGCAGTAGGTTCTTGCCGTACCACCCGCGATAACGGTTATTCTGGAAACTCCATTCTGATTCATGACTCCAGTGTTTCGTTACACGTGTTCAGTATACACTATTATAATCGATCTTATCAACCAAACAGTAATAAAAAATTCTCTCTAACAATTTGATATCGTTCACTTCTCGGTCGTTACTTGAACAATGTAGGTAGTTAGAAATTATGAACTATGAAATTGTCGTTTGAAAGAAATTTGTAACTCTTATGCATTTATATAATTATTAACCCTTCCTCAATGTTCTACAAATATACTATATTTGTTTTGGAACCAATGCGTGTTAATCTCGTAAAAAAAATTTTTAAATATCGATTTTTACTGAGCTGAAAGAGGTATTATCCTGTAATAAAACACAAGGTTCGGTTGGAGCTCTTTTTCTGTTTATTTACCAGAGGTGCTTCTGTACTCGTGTTCTGCAACTGAGTGCTCTCTCTCGTCACTCGTCAGTTTGCATTTCAAATCTCGTATTGCCTAATTGGCTAGAGTAAAAGTTTGGTCTAGCTGCTTGCCTAATTGGCTAGGGTAAAAGTTTGGTATAGCCAGTTAGGCAATTTTCCTTCATGGTCGCACGTGCGCTCATCCCTTACGCCCTCGACACGTTTCTCCGGAAACGGGTGCGACCTGGCGGTGGAGATTTCTTGCCGATTGACACTAGGCAATGCAGCGTAATTTCTCGCGGGCATGACTCGAGCTCTTCAGGAGGCCTTAGGCTGACGGTTTGGCCTCGAGGATTCTCTGGAAACCTTCAGGATTTATGACACTTGCGTGCGTTATTGAAGCTGTCGATGGGACTTCGCGGAGGACGCGTACAATTTAATCCCTTGTCCTTAAAACGGACGTCGCGACTCTCTCTCTCTGACCGTTCACTTAACAAATACTTATATTTGTCAGTACATCCGGACGCTACAAAGCTAGAGATTTTACTAGAAACCTATGAAGGTTTTACAAATTTCTACGATTTATTGGTAAAAGTAAAAATGTACGATTTTAACTCTTTCGTTACGAGCGCAGACTATAGTCCGCATCCACGCGATTATAATCGGCAAAACATTCCACTGTTCCTGTGGATCTCTTGATTCTATTGACCAATATTGGATTAATCCTGCTAAAAGTATATTTCGAACCCGCGTAATATATTCTGGTGTTCGGCGGAGCGAACTGCCTTAACGAAAGGATTAAAACACCTAAGAGTTCTTGGATACTGGTGACTTAAAGTTGCCATAGGTTTCGAAAGTTCCAAGTTTTAAGAATTTTCAACGATCCAAGAAGTCTAAGAGATTTTTAACCTTTTGCTGACGGAGCCGACCGGTAGCTGAGAGAAAATATACGCGTTGAACGTTTGCGTTATAAAAATTAAAACTTTGTTTAAGTTCCATAAAGACTTGACCGCTGAAAATCCCTGATTTCCTTTCACAGGAAACGTAACACTGTTTCATATACCATACCGTTACGTATCTTATCGTTCGGAAAGATAAACGTACGCGAGCCGCTGTATAATTGGCGCCCGCAACGATGAACGGACTTGAACGGCTATTTGCCGACACGCATCCGTAACGAGAAAAAACCTTGGGCGGGTATTTATCTGTACTCATCCACAAAGAGTTAATGCTCAAAGGGTTCCAGGAATTGAAATCGTTCCACGAATCTCAAGCTTTTAAGGATCTTCGTATTTCTGAGAATTTTCACATAGTCAAGGATTCCAGTGATTCCAAAGCCTCAGAACTGATTCATGTATTCAAGGTTTTATTCAAAACCTGTTTTACACCAACCTAACAGTAAGTCTGCGCTAGTTCTTGTACATTCGAAGAAACTGGGACCGTGTTTCATAAATTTACGATTATCGAAGCCTTCGAAGATATTAACAGCCTATGAATCGAAGGTACTCAGAATCGTATCCCTGGTATCCTGCGTTATCCTTAAAAGGAACGGTGAGTCCAGGAAGGAGAGACAGACGTTTCACGAATCGAGGGTCACCTGAATAAGAACTGATAAGTCTAAAAAGCTCAAAATCTAGTTCATCATATCCCTACGAGGATCAATGGATCCGAAGAAGTTGAGATTGTGCCTCTCGGGACTAAGGTTATCCTTACAAGGGTCAGTGAGTTCGTAGAGGTAGAATCGTATCCTCAGAACTCGTTGTTATCGCTGCAAGATCCCTTGGTTCTAAGAAAACGGATGTAGTTTCTCTTCATTAAGTTCAATGAGTCGATGAACGTCTCGATTGTGTCGGAACAGTTTCAGGTAATTTATATTGCCTTCTTTCTTTTTTTTTTTTACGGTTAATTCGTCCGTAAAAATTGAAAATCGCAGCGTATAAATTTAGGTTCGATAGGAAATCGTGAATTTATGCTTCTAACGCGGTGCCTCTTAAATCTTTCTCGGCGAATCTTAACGGTACCGTTTTTCTATTTTTATTTTATTACTTTTATAGTGTTTTAAATTCACCGGATCATTGGGTTGGGTTAGGTTGCGATATTATAAATATAACGCGTGGTAGAGGGCAGTTTTGTTAAGATTATATCCTGTACCCTGACGCTTTTTTTTTTTATATAAGCAGCATATCAGTTCTTCTGTCTATTTTTTAAATATTCTATATCAAGCAAAACACGTAGGAAGCAACAACGGTTTTCATAGATGAGCAACCGCATGTAACGAGATTGCGAAAGAACACGTCCGTTAAATTACAACGTAACGCGGTCAAAGAAAAATCCTGCAGACCCCTTATTATACCTCCCATCGATGTAAAATTTATAATTCGATGTGCAGTTATTACCAACTTGGTTCTGTGGACCGCATCAGCTGCAAAACATACCGTTGCTTTAAAATTTCTCAATCAAACTGTATTGGAAGTTTCTTTGAAACTTTTAATCCAAGAACTTGTGCAATTTTTCTTGTTTACTCGTTTTTCAAAAAGTATACGTTTTTATAGATAAACTATAAATTATCTGTGTCACATAAATACGTTTTAAAGATTCTTCTATAATTAAGTCCATCGCGCGTAACACGTCGTTAACGATGACGCGTAAAGGAATTTTCTTTCTGTTCTTTTTCGTCATTCCAAATAGAGTTGAGAATCATGTCACTCGAACTAGATACGGTTCTCTGAAGTCTAGATATTGCAAATGGTATCTTCTATCGTTGCACAGCGAAACAGAAGAATACCGACTTGAGATATGACGTTGGATGACATCGAGTCGAAACAATGCATCTCCCTCACAATACGACTACAAGAACGTGGACTCTTGCTCGTTCGGCTCATCCCCCAATTTACCACTTGCGTGACTGTTTCCATTCACGTCGTGCGGATAACAGCTAGTGTTATCTAGGCCATGTAAATTACTTTCGGTAATTCGACAGTGCTCGAATAATTTTCCATACAAAGCACGAATCGATCGCCCAATCGAGCCTCGAACCCGTTACTCCAAATCGAAGTTTTAGTCTTGGCGCATTGGCCACCGAGTTTTTATCAGTATTATAATTCACACAGAGTTTATTATTGTCTAACAAAATTCTAAAATAACGATGCCTTTTGAGTTCGATCGTACGGGGTGTACCGCATAACTTTACCACCTGAAACATTTCTTTCGCGTCAGGTGTTTGAAAAATGCATGTCGTTAAAAACAATTACCTATCGTATTTTAACTTGTATTTTATAGATATTTTCATTATATTTATCGGAAATAAAATTTTTCTTTACCAGTGTTGTATGTTAAATATTAAAAGTAGTAGGAACCATTCTTCAAATAACCGTTATACGAAACATTTTAAGTCTTGCCAATTTTTATTACTAAATATAGACACACGGAATTGGAAATTAAAATGTACAATAAAGAAAGATACAAATTGTGACACCGAAACAAATTATTTTATAAAAATATTTCTCCAACCAATGAATATTTTTTAAACTTTTCTCTCACGTTCTGCTTCGGAGCGCATTCGAATGTGTGGCGTGACAAAGCATCGTACGATGTTTGATTCCTATCAACCTCGATGCCATTGCTTTGCATGAAACGCTGTCTGCATTTTATTTTATTTTTTTTTTGTTCCTTGATACACGGCAAAAGATTTCATCTCTGCCTCACGATGACGAGGATACTTCCATTACGCGTATCGTCGCGGCGAAAGGAGAAGAAGACGGAAGAGCGTTGGAAAGAAAAGGAACGAAAGCGAGAGAGAACGTGATCGATGAACAGATAGATAGGTCGGCGGACACGGACGTAAAATATGAAAAGGAAGTGTAAGAAGCTAAGCCAGGGTGGGGAAGGAAGATATGAAAAGTAGTAGCGTGTGCACGAAGGTTGACGTAAGAAACGAGGAATTAAAACAGTAACTCTTTCCTCTTATATTAACAATTAAAGAACGACCTGTGTGAATGTCTCGAGCTTTAAAAGGCAACCATGCTGACTGATACGCGCCGATTTTTATGAAACTTTGCACAAGTGTTTCAATAGACCTAACTATGAATTTATCCGTATTTCCTTCAGGTCAATCACTGTACGACATTCACTAGTCAGACAAGTAGTATAAATAGTACAGGTCGATCACTAGTTAGACAAGGAGTATAAATAGCATAGGTCAGTTACTAGTCGAATAAGTAGTATAAGTAGTGTAAGTCTGTTACTAGAACGGTAAGTAGTAAGAACCAGTTTCTGTTCAACCAAGTAGTATGACACCGGTACCGATCAGATACGCTCTACGACACTGTTACGGACCAGACAAGTGTCTGATCGGACAAGTAGTATGTTAGCGTGACTTGTAAGACAAGTACTACGATGCAGTGCCCGGTTAGACAAGTAGTACGATATCGTAGCTGGTCGGACAAGTAGTATAATAATGTGGCTGGTAAAACAAGTAGTACAGCGCCGCGTCACCAGTCGGGCAAGTAGTATAGGTCGAGTCGTCGGTCGGGCAAATAGTATAGGTTGGTTGCTAGTCAGACGAGTAGTATACATAGCATAAGTCAGTCACTGGTCGGGAAAGTAGTATAAATCAGTGATTGCTCTGACATGCAATGTTCCTCGATTTGTATAACTTTTTTTAGGATGAGTGATATGTTGATTGTATAATACTCTTTTAGAAAAGAATTGTTAACTGTTTAAACATAATTATTAACTGTCTACGCGTGCTATTCAAAAACAAAGTTGAACAACCCGAGGACAGGATAAAAAAGGTGGATAAAAATACAGCGAAGCTTACCAACGATCAATAACAGAAAAAAAAAGGTATTACAAAGGTATTAAGGAAAACGTGCAAAAGATCCAACAAAAATAACCGTATAAGACCCATAAACACCTATTAACAAAACGATGCTCTGAAGCGCCAAGCAATTACCAACCGAGAGCCACAACAAGGGTGAAAAAAGCGAGAAAGACACGAGCCCTCTTATCCTAAATCAAAAGAGCAAAACACCGCCAATTACGTCATCAAGGAGAAGACTGCGGCCGGTACAGGTGTACGCAGCGAACGAACTATCCGTATGCCGGAACGAGGTAAGCAAAATGATGAAGAAACGAGAGAAAAGAGGTAAAAAAACGACAGAAAAGATGAAGGAAAAAAAGAGTGACAAAGAGACAGTGGTGAAGCAAGGTCGAGTAGCATTCCGAAAGTTAAAGAGTTTCGCTGTAAACGATAGCTACGTAGGAAAGGTGGGCAGTAGGTGGTGAAGTGGCCGAGGAGAGAGAGTGCAAGGTTTAGGGTAGGACGCAGCTCGCAGGAGCAGTAATATCGATCGATCCGTCGAGTTCGAGGCTCGACAGGGTCGACTGGGGGTGCTGCAAGTAGAAAAGCTCTCCCATAAGCAGGCAGGCTGGCTGACTGGCTGGCTGCCCGGGCACGGACCGTTACCACTGTCTGTCCGTCCGTCCGTCTCGTCTCGTCTCGTCTCGTCTCGTCCCGTCTCGTCTCGTCTCGTCTCGGCTCGTCTCGTTTCGTTTCGTCTCGCCACGTCTATCTCTGCCTCTTCGCGCTTCCCTTCTTGCTTCTTCGATTTTACCATACACACGGTCTTCATCGCACAGTCGCGGTTCCGATACATCGCACAGTAGAATGCACTCGACGCGACAGGGAACGGCGAGAAAGAACCGTGGCTAACTTCAACCACGGTTGTTTCGCTGGTTGTGCGCTATCCTGGTGTGCCGTGGACGTATTCGCGGTACGGTTCGTAGCTGTGACCTTGAGAAGCAGTGACAGTGCGTGTCTCTGACCTTGGTACACGGTTCGCCAAGTTCTCCAATGGCTCCGCTGCCAGTCGCAACAGCTGATCAACCACCGGCCAAGTGGAATTCCTGTGGAGGACATACACCGACCGGATTGTGTCACCGAGCATAATCAGGTGCGTGCGATCAAGCGACCGCTTCAGGGGCTGATTCTCGCTTGGGACCGAACCGTTCACGCCACTCGGTGAACGACACTCGTCCCACGGTTACGTAACGAACCGATCCTCGCCGGTCGGAACGATGCCAGAAATTCCGTGAGTCCGAGGAATCGTTCTGTTCCGTGGCAATCCTGTTATTCGATTCGTGTTTGTTTGGAGTTGAAATGGATTTACCATGGGAAGGATTGATATTTATTTTTATCGTTCGAAATGTCTTCGCGAGGATGAATTAATATGTATTTTATTTACGAATCTTATTTACGTGTTTTATTTATGAATTTTATTTTATTATCCAGGAGTGAATTGGTGAATTCTTCGACGTCGTGTGTTTATTTATTCGGAAGATTGACGTGCTTTTTTATTTTCTCGCATAAGTTCGGTTTTAATTTCCATATATATTGTTTTCTCAATCGCGATGATCGTACGCGATTACGGAAGCTTCGCGTGTAGTCTGTAATAGGTCACATTGACACAGATTTCGTGAAGGCAGACTGCACTATCGAGTTCGGGTTTACGTAAGACCGTAAAACAAGGTACGTGTATAGAGACTGGTGAACTACCACCATGGCCAGCCGGGTGACATTTAAGCGTGATTATAGCGACGTCGTGCATAAAACACGCTCGAGTTACGTTTTATCTCGCCGGCTGGTTAAGAGGGTGCAAAGGTTTTTAATTAAATCTATAAGCTTTTAAACAAGAAGTTCTCAGTGAAATACATCTGCCTTATCAAACTCAAATTCTAACGCTACACCTTTATTCAAATCAACCCTCGTTTTCTTTACACTCGCGCATAAAGTGTTTCGCATCTATTGGCTCAAAAAAAAAAAAAACAAATCCTAAATCACCCTTAAAACGATAAAATCTCAACGAAACGACGAAATTAGTATAACACGATTAGTATAACACGATATTTAACAGTTCTGAAAATCTGAGAGGAGAAACGAAATTTCGCGCACCAAGGGCGCACTCGAGTCGCATCCCTCCGCTAATTGAAAGGTTAAAGATGAAAGTCTATTACGGACAAGGTCAACAGCTGATGGTTAACGTTAACCGTCTCCTGTATGCTCCTAGACAAAGATCCCAATCAATTCTCTCGTTAAGGTCCTTTTATAACGATCGATTTCGACGAGAACGACGAGTCTTGAAATCGTTTACCCAGCAAAATCCTCATCCGAAACTTAAATTAATTCTAATTGCGTCGCCATCCGCGCCGACGACGTCGTTGTTCTCCATCGATCTTGTAAAAGCGATCCATGCCACGATTTTACTCTTCCTCGGGATGTTCTGCGTCGTAGACAAATCTGTCTACAATGGTCTCTTTAAGTATCGTGTACGCGTTGTTCTCGAGTGGAAATTTAATGTTTCTTATTATAACATCCTTACAAGCTTGCAGAGTGCGTATTGTTGAACATAGGTAAAATAGCGTTACAGAAATTGTCTGTGTACGGATTTGAATATTGAGGAAATCGTTTGAGAACTCTGGTGCGTTATTCGGGGATGAATTTAAGAGGTCGGTGAATAGAGAATTCACATGCGCTTCGATGGGTCGAATACTAGGTCACTGTAGCGTAAAATAATTAGTGTATTGTCACATAAATCGTCACGTGAAATAGATTTGAAAGATTGAAAGACACAAAGGAACGGCTGGAACATGGAAATGAAAGGAATACGGAGATCATTATGTATTTAATGCGAAACAATTTTTTTTGTCGGAAACTTGATCTTCACGGTATACTGGTAGTCTTATTATATAACAACGATTATTGAAACATCCAATTATCTAATTGTTTTGATCACCATGTAGTTACAATATTCGACGAAATATTAACCGCCTTATATTCAAACAGCGTTTCATAATCGTATTTTCATACACGTCGATATTGCGCCTCGTCTGTCGTTCGAACGAAGGTCTGTCGGCATTGGAGAGTAATTACAATACGTTCAGCGGAGTTCCGTAACAATACGTATTAAATCGAATAATCGTATTTTCGCGAGTATCCTCGAAACCTGCGACTCGTAATATTCTTTCACCAAGTTCGTGAACGGTTTTGGAAGGACATTAATTCCGCTGCGGTGTTATTTATCGGGGTATAAGGGATATTTCTGCGAGATTGAAACTATCATGGGTTGAGTTCCGCAATTAACCACGAGAAAAGGGAATGATGGAAATTGTGGGCGGGATAGAAATACGGCGTGACCTGGACTGTCACCTACAAAGCAGCGAGCATTGGAAGGAGTAACTACGTTATTGCGTGACCATGTATCTGGTGTGAACTTGATAATAGCAATTAGGACGTAAATAGTTATTGTTTAGCAGTGTGACCGTTCCATAAACTGTTCGTGTTGATTTTTCATGCTTCGATTCGAATCATTTGATTGGATTCGTGAAAAAAGAACGAACAAACTGTAAATACGAGTTTATACAAGAACAGAAATATTGTTAATTAGTATTAAAAAATTATTTTGAGGTGAAAAATAATTGGAAGATAATTGGAATATAATTTTTTTTTTTTAATCAAATAATATTTTAAGTGAAACAACACATTTTGAGCGTTCGTTTGTACGTTGTTTCAGAAGACAAACAGAGGAACGAAATTCCAAAGAATGAACGTCGAAGAGAGAAATTCACACGGAAAAATCGAAGAAACGGAAGCCAGGGAAGCTTGCCGCTCGAACAGAACTATACATTAACAATGGATACCAATGGATCAAGAACAGATGCGCCAGCACGAGTTGTCAGACGTTCGCAGAGCATGAAGAGGAGACGACTCGCCTGACTTCGTAGATACGTTCGGTGCCAGTTTGGAGAATGGAGGAGTCCTCACCAAGGATTCGTTCCTATCTGGAATGCTGGGATGTAAGTGAATAATCTTCTATGATTTTAAAATCCTACGATCGAGCATAAATTTAATCAAACTAATCGAAACGAGATTTTATTAAATACTCGATCAGTTGCGCGATTTTTTTCTTCGTCTTGTTTTTTTTCTGGTTTTTTTTTTCTTTTATTAAAACACTTTAAAGTCTCCAAAAAAATTTCGACGAAGAGTGAAATGTTCTCCCAGCGAAGGTTAAACGGCGTTCAAGAACTCGAACAATGGAGAAAAAAAGCGACGGCTCAAAGCTGTCCGAAGAATGCAATTGTCGGAACTCTTTCCAATTCAAACTCGAATTATGGAAATTGCGCACGCACACAAGGAAAGCACGAAGCTTTCTCGTTCGAGCGATCGTTCAGAAGGATACTAGGCACTTTTCAGGCCAACCCTTCGTTCTACGTAACAGTTACACAACCCTCTTCGTTCTGTTCCCTCTAAAATTCCATCGTTTCCCAGACGCTTGCAAATTTACCGCTGAATTTCCTTTCCATTCATTTCGATTTGAAAATCGGTGCGTTTCATTTTCCCTGTAACGTGTTGAGTTTGAAAAATCTCTTCTTATTTACCCTATTACGGTTCTTCAGTCGTTTTCCATTCAATCGTATTTTCATACTTCGTTTCAATTCTCCAATTTAAGACAAATTGAAGGAATTAGTTACAAATACGCGTAACACTCGAGAGTTTTCTTTCGAGAAATTAAAACATTGTTTGTAATTTTGAAAATATTGATTTTTCGGCTTATATTTATTTTAGACATTTTTTCCTCCATTCGATGAGTACTAGCCACCCTTTAAATTCTCAATTCTTTGTTTTTATCATTTTATATATTTTGTTCGTAACATGTTCTCCAATAAAATGAAATATTCAGAAAAGTCTCGACAAAAGTCGTTTGATCCGATTCATCGAAGCGCAAAACGCAAAGAATTCGGTCCGGACGTCGAGCCCTCGATGTTTGACATTTCGCGCTGTGGCGAAGACTCGGATTTAGGATTTTCATTCGAATCCGGCAGAATATCTGGTTGATATTCTTGAGAAAGAAAGAGCGAGAGAAATAGAGAACGGCGCTCGAGGGGAAATCAATGGCAAGCGCCGTCCGGAAAGCTAGAATCCATCTCGAAAATGAAATTTCCTTGAATGGGCTCCTCGGGCTTTAATCGATTCGCTAAAACCAAATGTTCTCGGGCACCAAGGCAAACGGTTTGCCAAAGGTTTACCTAACCGCTGCGAGAATTCGCGAAACATGGTGGATTGGGGCGACCTTAATGCGAGCGTCAATTACGCAGCCGGACAAACAAACGTTCACCGAATGGCTCATGAAAATCTTTCTCGAAACGATTTCCTTAGCGAATTAATTGTTACCCCCTTTTCGTAATGGCCTCTAAGTAAGGAGGATTAATTAACGAGGAGACAGGGTTGAATCTCAATTCCTTTGCGCGAGAACTTTTTTTCTTCCTCTCACATTCGAACTGATTAAGGTCTGTTTGAATTGACGGTTAGTTAGTCTTTCACCTTGTGAATTTTTTCTTCCTCTTGGTTTTCTTTACTTTTCTTCTTTGTAATGGTGATGGAGAGTCGAGGTAAATTGTTTTTGTGAAACGATTTTCGTGACATCGATGGTGTTCGATAGGATTTTATGTAGCGATTTAAAGTAAAGTTAGGAGGTTGCAATTTTTAACGCAACGTAGAAAACTTAGATGAAATAATTTATTAGCAATGATAGGAAAAAGAAACAAGAAGATGAATAACTTTTTAGTAGGATATTAAAAAAAGGATATTAAGAAATAACCAAAGAAACGAGATACGAGCATTATCTAAGACAGAAAGAACATTTTCCTAATAATTTATTTGCGAATGTCAGAAGAAAATTTTTCTTTTTTTGTTAATGTTTTAATAATTCTTACGATAATACTAAATGCAAATAAAGTGAAATATTAGTAAATAAATAGTTGATTAAACTTGTTAACAATCTAAACACGCGCATACAAGAAATATTCGATCATTAATTGTAAGTGTTTACTACTGACGATTAAACAAAGCAATAGCAACACATTGACTAAAGTATCAAACAATTGTACAGCAAGGGCATAAAACTTTCCATGATCCGTTGTCGTCAAATAAATAATAAATAAATTCCTAATTTTAATAATTAAAGTGTATCACGGTCGACAAACATATTCGGTGTCCTTGCATTTGGTAAATTAATTTTCCAAGGAAAATTGGTGTCAAAGAAACCCATTGATATTTCATTTTTTCACATTTCTTTCTTCACACATATGAAAAAAGATACGAACATAGTTTATAAATAAATGAAACGTAAAAAGAGTTATACTAATTCATGAAATGTACACAGAGACGTAGAAAAGAGAGAATATTCAAGAGATCCTGTTAAATGGAATTGAAAGGCAAGGTATGCAGACACAAATAATTAAGTGCATACACACAATGCTGATTATTGCATTAGTTATAAATAGAAGCATTTGCTTTCGATTGCTTTCAATGCTTTTTAACTGATAAACTTTCTTTCGATTGTCGAATCCGCATAACGAATTTAATACAAGTAGCAATATTATCAAGATATAGAAAATTTTACATAAATATTCGCGACGTAAATATTTAATCGTTTTCAATATCATACGTCGTTTAATATTGGCCTCCAAAATTTGTGATTTATCACGATCAACAAACAATTTCAAGATATATTCGTCCAACATTTATTACAATTTTCCCGGAACGTGGATTACCTCCATCGGAAATGCGCATCATTTTTCCGAGAAAAATTCATATAGATTTCAACCGCGTTCGTTGTCGATTTTCCAGAATACTCGCACGAAGGTTAGCCGGAAATATTAATAAAACAAAATAGTTAACCGTTTGTAAATTATTACAACGCATCATTCTCTTATTTCATTAACAACATAGTTGGTTCATAAAAATACGTTTCGAATGACACGATTCTATTATTACTCAATTATTTCACAACTATCTAAAATTATGAGGAATATTAGAAAATATTACCTCGTTCGTAACAAAACATACCAGACATAATATTTCATAATTTCACAATTTACAATGTTACAATTAACAATATCATAAAACATATAGTTTATAATATGATTATTCGATACGAAACACTCTTAATATTTATTATGGTATTTAAGGATTTCGACTGAATCTCTAGATAAAACAGATTGAAACATTTATCACGCTGTTTCTCAATCGATCCAGGGCATTAATATTTTGAAAGGTTCACGCTTTCACGCACTGCACGCGTATCACGCTGTGCAGAACGTAAATCACCGAGTTCACGTTGCACTTGACACGTGTGTCCCACAAAGCGATACCCAGCTGTTATCTGTGTCGGGTGTTCAACGTTCAAGACGTCGCGAAAATTAGACGTTGCACGACAAATCGAAACGTTGAAGCGATTTGTTAGCGGTGATTTCCCAATTTTCATTACCATTCGCTGTTTCTGCGACGGAAAGTTGACAGACTACGATTCAGTTCTTTCGGACGTTCGTTTATGCGACATCGTTGCACGCGTCGAATCACGATTATTGGGGAATCACTGAAAACGCAAAGAAAAAATTGTGGAAATTTATAATTTCTTTTCTTTTTCTTTTCTTTTTTTTTTTCTTTTTTTTTCCTTGAGACGGCGCAGTGGTTTTCAACGGGGTTATAGTGTGTCAATAAATTAATGAAAAATGTACGTATAAGCTTATGTTTGAAAATTTATCTTCGTTCGTGCTGCGCGCTAAAAAGGATAGCTTCTTTTTCAACGCGGCTTTGTATTTCAAATGACTGATTCCTGTGTGCAATTAAAAAATAGAGAAAAAATTAAATTATCACCAGGTTTCGAAGCCTTCTTTCTTTCGGATTGTAATTTTTTGTAGTTGTTGATCGATAAATAAATAACTGTCGCCATTGATGGTTATTATTCACTCGACTATAAATTCCGTACCAACTTTTTGAAACACTCTGTATTTTAGAAGAATTTCTGGGCTGATATTTTGGTAATAAAGTAAGGAGGAAAAGTTAAATTGGGGAATACGATTAGAGTTTATGGAAGAGGGTTGGATATTCGAACAGTATTTTGAAAGTTAATACAAGTTAAAAGAAAGTGTGTGGAACGTGAGCCCAGTCACGGTCTGACCCAATTCGATGCTTAACGAAGTTACAATTTCTCGTCCATCATGAACGAAGTTAAAGTATTTAGTTTTTTTCTTCAATTCTTTATGATTTAGAAAATCGAGATCGAATCGGATAGTTTCGCGTTTTGGATTCATCTGATAAGCTCCACACGATACACGTGTTCGATAAACTTTACCTACAATATTAAAAGTATCATAGAAATTATTTGATATAAAACATATATATTTCAACGCTTCTATTTTATTTTACTTCACTATTTTATCAAAAATTTTGCAGTTGCATTATATTCTTCTTAAAACTATAATTAAAAAAAAAATGTTAACATCTTTTCTTAATATTCATAACAACATAAATATATCGAATGAACTAAATTTTCAATCTGTTCTCCAAACCAGATGCAAGTAAATTAAGTGTTTCGTCAAAAATAAAATTCCCAAATTGAAAACCACTGATCCGAAGCTTCCCGAGCATTTGTAAATTCAATCCTTACGTTTCGCCAACAGAGTATCGAATTTTCTATAAACTTACATCAATGAACTATTTATATAGAATAGTAAAACGAGACAGAACAAAATGAAAGGGTTCGGTGTTGTACTCTTTGTAGCAGAACGAAGACAAGTACTCGGTGGCGAACAGCCAAGCGCCGTTACAGGCCAACGAGGACGAACACCCGGAACGGGGTACATGGACGGGGAAATTCGACTTTCTGTTGTCTCTTCTGGGCTACAGCGTCGGCCTTGGCAATGTCTGGCGATTTCCGTATCTCTGCTACTCGAACGGAGGGGGCGCATTTCTAATACCGTTCACGGTGATGCTCATTATCGCGGGACTGCCTCTAATGTTCATGGAGCTTTCCTTAGGTAAGCAAAGTAACCAATTTTATCGATACACAGAATGTTTGGTGTGATTTGCTTTGTACGAGAAATTGATATAAAATGAAAGAAAGGTGTGATCGATTATTTTATGTCTTTATTTTTAGCGAGTATTTAAACTAGGGAGAAGGATTATTTATGGAATAATAATTCAGAAATTCCATAGAAATATTGGATGGAATATTTTTAATTTTTGTAGGAACGATTAAAAAATGTAAAGGATTAAATGAATTCTATAATTCTGTATAAATGAATTATATTCTAAAGCGCTATTTTATTTTGCGAATATAAAATAATATTCAATTGATGTATAAATGGCCATTTTCGACGAAGGAAAATTTTGTGCGAAATAAACATTTTTGCATGAAATATCACAGAAATCTGTGAAGTCAATGAGATATTTACAAACTTCCTTGTTGAATTAAAAAAACAACCACGAGATACTGTCAACGCGCATAAATCAACAGAGAGTAATTATCACAATATTGCACAGGGAATTATGTTATCGTACCATTACAAATTCTACAGAACACAATAAAGCAACGGCCATTATTTCAGACTCGATCACACGAATGTAAATTTCCATCCAAAACACGCGAACATTCCTCGAGTTTCGTGTCTAGCGGATAGACAGTTATTTCAGTCTCGCAAAGATTGATNGTGATTTGCTTTGTACGAGAAATTGATATAAAATGAAAGAAAGGTGTGATCGATTATTTTATGTCTTTATTTTTAGCGAGTATTTAAACTAGGGAGAAGGATTATTTATGGAATAATAATTCAGAAATTCCATAGAAATATTGGATGGAATATTTTTAATTTTTGTAGGAACGATTAAAAAATGTAAAGGATTAAATGAATTCTATAATTCTGTATAAATGAATTATATTCTAAAGCGCTATTCTATTTTGCGAATATAAAATAATATTCAATTGATGTATAAATGGCCATTTTCGACGAAGGAAAATTTTGTGCGAAATAAACATTTTTGCATGAAATATCACAGAAATCTGTGAAGTCAATGAGATATTTACAAACTTCCTTGTTGAATTAAAAAAACATCCACGAGATACTGTCAACGCGCATAAATCAACAGAGAGTAATTATCACAATATTGCACAGGGAATTATGTTATCGTACCATTACAAATTCTACAGAACACAATAAAGCAACGGCCATTATTTCAGACTCGATCACACGAATGTAAATTTCCATCCAAAACACGCGAACATTCCTCGAGTTTCGTGTCTAGCGGATAGACAGTTATTTCAGTCTCGCAAAGATTGATAGAAACGATCAGATATTTCTATTTTAAACTGTTTGTCCCGTATAATTCAACGATTCTATATTCTTACACACCGACTGTGCCTTCGAACATCTAGAACGCGAAATTATACCTTCGAACAAGTATTGATCAAACCGATATCGGTCGAATTCGCGTTGAAACTGGCGAAGAAACCTTCTAAAGGAGCAATCAGCGATTTTCCTTAACGTGAAAATAAAATTGAAAAAAAAGCACGAACCAACCAAAAGCTTTAACGTTTATGTTCAATTTTTTTTCTTCATACTGTAACTATTGGAATATGAGTTCTTAGAAATGAAATAAAGTAGTTTTATTATCTATATCTTTATTTTACGACTTGGAATGAAACGTCTGAACTCGAGGAAATTTTACTACGAACTGACCTGGACACCTAAAGGAAAAACTGTGGTCCATTTATTCCTAGGAACGGTTATATTTTCAAGCGCCCAGACTTTCTGACTTTCACAGGACTCTAACAGTTCTATTATCTTTGCTCGTGCAAAGATATTCCTTAGAACAGTGAAACTCATTTTTGCTTTCAAGCGATATTGTATTTTTACTATTCTTAATAATAATCCAACGATAACTTTAACCCTTTGCACTCCGTTGGCGTCGCTGTGGCGATATGCGTAAATTTCTTCAAAGATTAAGTTTCAAGATCGATCTCGTATTCTCGTCGATTCAAGTTCAGTTCCAAAATAAAGCGGGTCAAATAAGAAATCGCAAACATTTACGATCGTTCCTTTTTCCTTTCAAAAACAACCCTAAATTTTCACAAGTCCTGCGAAACTTAAAAAAATTATGAGTGCGAAGGGTTAAACATCATGGATGCCCAAAAACTACGTGGACCAGAACCACTAACCCCGGAACACTATTATCGCGACGAGGAATAAAAATCGTGACGCTTCGTCCTACGAAAGTCATAGAAAGTACGAAATAGATCGGAAGATCACAATTTTTAACGCAACGCAGAAAACTTAGATGAAATAGTTTATCAAAAATGATAGGAAAACGCTAATAATTATCGGAATGAAAAAATGAACAACTTTGTAGTAGGACATTATAAAAACGATATTGAAAACATGACGAAAAGAACGAGATACGAGGATAAAAAATTCAAGTTCCAGGTCATACAAAAATAGACATCGGCATGTACGTAAAAATGCATACCTCGTTCTTATCTTCATGCTGACTCAAGGTCAAGCCTGTCCACGTTTGTTGATTCACTAAAATAGAACGATCAATGAACGATCGTTCCTCGTTACATGGCTTACGTAACGTTATTTTTAGGTGTCCGGTGAACTGTTCGTGATGTCGACCCCTCGCACCACGATTCAATACCCCGTGAAATTGCAGGTGCATCGGCGGCCTGGCACAGATGGCTTATCGATCGGTTTTCTTCAGCTGTTTATTTTCTTTCCTTTCTCTTTTACAATATTCTCTCCCCCAGGACAGTACGCGAGCCTTGGCCCAGTGGCGGCTTACAAACGTTTCTGTCCCCTCCTACGCGGCTTGGGATATGGAATGGTGTTGGTCAGTTCCGTGGTGATGCTCTATTACAACCTGATCATCGCCTGGACCCTGTATTATATCTTCGTCTCAGTGGCCGGTGAGATTTTATTCTATCAGATACACTTGTTTCGCTTCCATTTTAATTGCTTTTTTTTTTTTAATTTTTCGTTCCAACCATTTTACGAGCGCGAAAACAGACTATCACGAAGCGTGAATTATTGATCTGTCTGAGTGTAGGTTACTACGTTTCGAGTAGCGGCGTAGTTTAGAGTATCTGGGTTTCGCGGCTGTTTCTTTGCGAATTTTTCTTCTTTCTTGTTGGTACCGTCACGGACAGTATTCGGGCAGAATGGGTTCGGTTTTAACGACGGAACGTTTCGATGGTTTTACACGTTGCGAAATGATAGAGGGTGCATTTGAAGTAAGTGCAATTTAAAGGTTTCATTTTGAATCTATGGTGGGGTTACGTAACGGACGCTTTACGTTCGATTGTGTAATATCGGAAGCGGGTTAAAATGTACATTCTTGCGAAGAGGAATAGTAATCTCTTTTTCGAAGTATGTATTGAACAAACGTGTGTTTCAAATAGAACAAGCTACATTTATTAAAATTGGATAAATACTTTAAAATCTATAAATACACGTCAACATTCTAAATAATTAATAAAAAAAAAAATAGAGCTTCCTGGAGATGAAATTACAGTCCTCTTTTTCAAATTTTTAATCTTAAAGTACACATGTTAGAAATCTTAATTCAATACAGACATTATTCTGCTAACTGTGTCATTTCTTAGAAACTCTTTTTGTCATAAAGTTAGAACCAAAAATTCAAATTAATTTTGATTCGATCAGTTTCAGTCTTTGTGAATATAAATCTGACATAATTTATTTTTAACACGAATTTAACGCTGTATTAAAAAACAAAGGATTGTTAGATAAATTATTGCATTTTAAATATGAACAATTCGTATGACTAGTCAATTCCCAGTTAATCAAAGAATCATTGTTATACGAGTAGGAGCTGGAAAACTGCCTTGGAGCAAGTGTGAACCATCATGGAGCACAGAGGACTGCTTCATGCCAGAAGCTGCCGAGGCATGCGTGTCTCAAAACATGAGCTATTTTAAAGGGAAATGCTTAAATTCCACCCAGATGGCCTCCATGGGCTTGACTATCGAAAACATCACCAGTGCTATTAGAAGACCACCGGCTGAGGAATATTTCAAGTAATAATTCTCGTCACCTGTTATTTTATATTTCATTAAGTGCTACAGCAACAACAAAAAGAATGGAATATTTTTTTAACGGTACTTGCTATAACTAATTATGCGTTACGCAGCAATCACGTGTTGGGGATGAGTAGCGGAATCGAGGAGACAGGTTCCATTCGACTTACGATGGCAGTGAATCTCCTGCTAGCTTGGATCATCGTCTTCCTCTGCCTGAGCAAAGGTGTTCAAAGCTCGGGAAAGGTTGTCTATTTCACCGCTCTCTTCCCATACGTTGTCCTGGTAAGCGTGATCTTAATCGATGATTCTCGTTTAGAATTTTCTTCAAATAATTTGAGATAGAATTACAACTTTTCCGATTGCGTTACCATTTTTTCCCGATCCCGTAGAAAATTTTCTACATCCCCTATTTGTAAATTTCTATTCTTATTCAGTTCTCCCTTTATTTTATAATTTTCAGAACCAATTAAATTAATATCAATTCATTGATACACTTATGTTAATCAATAATAATACCGCTTAATCGATAAATTTTTTTAACTTCGTTCAACACGAATTTCACAAACCAAACAACTTTTCTTGTTTCATCTTTTGAGCCGTTCCTTTAAGGCGTTCCTCATAGGAACAGCTAAAAAGGGATCACAAACGGAAATCGTCTTTTATTGTTCACAGATCGCTCTTTTCATTCGAGGCATACTGCTTCCTGGTGCCAACGAGGGTATTCTCTTTTATCTAACGCCCGATTGGAAAAGACTAATGTCCGCGAAAGTGTGGGGCGACGCTGCGGTGCAGATCTTCTTCGCCCTGAGCCCTGCTTGGGGCGGTTTGATAACGCTCAGCTCTTACAACAAGTTCACCAACAATTGCTACAAGGATTCGCTGATCGTCGCCGTCAGCAATATCGGAACGTCCTTCTTCGCCGGGTTCGTCATTTTCTCCGTGATCGGATTTCTGGCTCACGAACTAGATGTTCCGGTTGCCTCTGTCGTCGATCAAGGGGCTGGATTGGCGTTCATAGTCTATCCCGAGGTTCGTAAATTAAGATAACGGCACGAAAGATATTTTCGTTTGGGAAACTTTGTACGGAAAGTTTTGGATAAGGATGATTAAAAGGGGAATAATTTAAGTAGATTTTGAAAGTAGATATTGTAACAGAGAACAGTGGGTTTTGTTCCTCCTATCCTTTTCACTTACGCTACACATTTGTGTCTGTTAAAAATTTTTTTTCCTTTTTCAATTTTGAAATATTTTACACTCATAAAATATAGGATATTAAAGAACTAAACTTGAACATTAAATACACAAAATGTGAAAAGAAATATTTAAACGCATAGTATTTATGCTTTTCATACAGATCCGAAGAGGATTTCGTTTCATTTTTATATTTAATGAGAAGTAGTTATTTTAGAAGAATTCTGTGTAGAATTTTCTTATTATTTGTTATTATGTTCTGTGAAAATGTAGAAATGATTATTTGAAATGGTTTGATTTTATTTTCATTGTATCTATAATGCTTCGGAATGCTTATTTGAAAAAATTGTATATTATAAAATAGGTAGTAGCCCGTTTACCAGTTGCACCGGTCTGGTCGCTGCTCTTCTTCGTGATGCTTCTCACCTTGGGTCTCGACTCGCAATTCGCTCTGATGGAAACAGTCACCACCGCGATACTCGACGCCTTTCCAGCACTCAGACATTACAAGCTGTGGGTTGTTCTCGCTGCGGCTGTGTTCGGTTACTGCGGTGGAATTGTATTCACTACCAATGTAAGTATTTCTCGTTCCTACAGATATTCAAATAATAATTAAGAACGTATATATTTCTAACTGCCAAAGGAAATATTTTACAGAGATATAATAAACGTAGGTTGTATTCGTTAAACATTAATTCAATTTTAATTTATAGAATCGAAACGTAGGAAGCTATCAGTAATTAATTCTAGCGTAGGAGGTCGATAAAAAATTAATCAAAACGACCCTCTTTGCCGAGGCACGTATGCCTCAAATTTGCTCTTAAGAGCATTTTAGCCAGCATTTTTTACATATTTATTACTAAGAAACGAGGTCTCGAACGTAATTTCATTATTCTTGATTATTGTCTTATTTTAGTTCGTAGAATCATCCCTTGAAAATTTCTCCCAAGAGTAATCTCGACCATCCTTGTATGGTCATAAAATTCATAATTAAAAAAAAGAAGAAGACTTAATCGTGGTTAAACCTTCGTTCTCGTTATATGTTCAGGCTGGCATGTACTGGTTGCAATTAATGGACAAATACGCGGCGAACTGGTCGGTGTTGTTGATCGCCATAGGCGAGTGTATCCTGGTCGCTTGGATCTACGGTGCGGATCGATTCCTCGACGACGTGCAGCAAATGATTGGACCTCGTAGCCGCCTGTGGAGGTTCTTCTGGACTTGGATGTGGAAAGTGATTACACCAGCGACGCTCTTTTTTATTCTCTTCTTCAACTGGGTCGAATACGAGCCGCTCAAATACGGCGGCTACGTTTATCCAAAATGGGCGGATATCGTTGGATGGGTCGTTGGTATGATACCGGTTTTGGTCATCGTTGGCTTGGCCCTCGTAAGTAAAATTAATTCTTTCAACGTTACTGACAATGAAAATGCGAAACGCGGGTGGCGTCGTTCGCAGAGTAATTCGAGAACACGATATTTGATCTCATGAAATTGGATGAACTGAATGGGAGTTTCAGGATTGGTACATACAATAGAATGTCGACTATTGGAGTATCGATTATTGGGACGCCGATTATAAGAGTTGTTGATTGTGGAGAATAGAACTTTTTTAAATTCTCGAATATTTTGTCGTGTAATTGTGATATGAAAACAATTTTGTTTACGCGGTGAAATAACTGCGTTAGCCATGATTCATTGGGCCATTCTTTTCAATTGTTACAACAATTTACGTTTTAAAATCTTTTTCTTTGCGTAGAAATTAATCAGTCGTTTGATTAAAACTTGTAAAAAGAAAAAAAAATTATTTAAAACCATGGATAACTCAATTACCAGAATTGTCACCTATTAACCCTAGAATTGCTTGTCGCGTTGCGATCGTATGGAAGTCTTGCTTTCTCGTCGGGGTTGTAGGGCTCGATTTCGATTAAGGAGGGCGAATAGAAGTGAGCAAGATACGACGTGGTTTTTTCTCGGATCGTTTTTGAAATCGGTCATTCTCGCTTCGATGGCCTTAGGCATCTGTCCGCTGATTTTTCCGCTTCCGAGCATTCGAAGCGATGACACTCGGAAGGGTAAGGAAGCACGTTAATTGGTTTTCGCTCGAATTCGTTAGCGTGCCAATCAGCGTGCCTCTTTGACATCGCGACTACCCTTCCATCGCGCCCTTAGCACGCTTTTTTCGTGTAGAGGGTATACCGATGCCTGGTAACGACGCGAGGACCTCGGAGATTTGGCAACGCAGCAGAATTTCCACCAGGTTCGAAAATTCTAGAAGGAGCACCGTTCGAAGTCCCGTTTTTAATTAACCTTTAGAAAACCCTGAGTTCATGACACGTATTTGATTATTCAGGTCGAAACGAAAATGAAAAAAACGTGTTTACTCAGAAATAGTCTTTTCATCGCGCGTCCGTCACAAACTAGCCAACGAAATTCTCGCGTATTATGTTCCTTTGGACGGAACACTGTTAAAATGCACAAAATGACAATTCGTAATTTCGTAAAACGCATGTACTTTTTTTTACATCTTTCATTTTAATTTCTTTGCTGCAAAAAAGTACACTTTAATCGCCTGTTGTACAAAGGACGTAACAAACATAAAAAAAAGTATACAAAAAACATCTAAAAAATAAATAATTTACTCGACACACCAGTTCTACAACTTTTCCACGAAAGTATAATTCTACAATCGACGCAACGCCCACAAACTATCACAGAAAAAGTGAATTAAATATTTATTGCAGAACCAACTGCGGGATCGTCGCCGTCGTTCCACCTACGATGACGACGACGAAGACGACGATCTCGAAAACAGGCCATCGTATCAGAGACCCGGTAAAGGGAAGACGAAGAAGAGCAAGGGCAAGAACGTGTGGTGGCGCGCCAAGATGCTTTTACAGCCTACCTCCGACTGGGGTCCTGCAGTCAGGAATCCCTCGACTCCGTCGAGAACGCTCACTCACACGCCGTCACCAGGTAATCAGGAACTTAATTAAACTCCAGTGGCGTACAATTAAACGCCATTATCCGACAGGACGTGTATCTCGATAATAAACAGGGCATGGTGGATGGATAGTCGCGAGCGTGTAATTTTCGACTCATCAACTTCGGCTGTAATCGCATTTCACTTGGCTGAGATAATTAATTTAGATATAATACGCCACGATGGACACCCGATAAACTATGTTCGAACGAAGGGTAAATAGGGAACAGGTGCGAGGAAATTGCGTTTTCCTTCGGTTAAATGAAATTAGGTCCGCGTAAAGGATTCCACCTACGCGTGTGCAGGAGTGATCGATAACGGGATCCGTCTGGGTCGAGTACTTACGCGATTGTTAGATATTGGAGGTGTCGTGGAAAATGTGGCACGTTTAAACAATTCACTTCTTTTAAAGATAAAACGGAGAATGGATGAACGGAACGTTGAGAAAATTTATTTTTGTAATTTAAGGTGGGAAGATCTTTCTGACCATGTACTATCCTGGTGTACGCTTTATTTTGATAGATGGTTTAAAAATAATTGGGAACAAAGTAACCGGACGATTTTACCTTGATTCATAATTATTTCGGTATTTTATCAGTATTTTGTAACGAAATAACAGAAATCATTTAAATTGTAGAATAATTAAAAATTTGAAGTCTGAAGAAAATTTTAAATAAAGAATTTGTATCGAGTAACAGAAATGATCATATTTTAGTTTGTAATAAATAACATCGTCCACTCATAATTATATTATAAGTATAATAAATCATACTAATTTTTATTGAATTTTTATACAATAATTGTGATGCAGGTCCACCAGGAGGATACGACTCTGTAAGAGACACCATAGTCCTAGTAAACGGTCAACCGATGATGGTGCGGCCCTCGGGCACGTCCGGTACCGCTCAGAAGCTTCCTGGACCGTCGATCCTCAAGAATTCTAGTAAAACCGACTTGATTACATCTCAACAAGTCTGACACGATGTTCATTTCATCTCCAAAGACGAGTCTGCCTAGAGATCCATCGGCAAAGATACAACACGCCAATAAGGGGCTGTTGCATATCGGAGATAAATTCGATAAAGATCGATAAGCGATCGAGAGGTGGTCGGACGAAGAATGACATTGAACGTTTCGATGGAGGATCGATTCCTATGAATTTATATTTTTAAAGAGGAATAGCCGGTGTATTTTTTTATATATTCGAGCTTCACAACTATAGCGTCTCGTATTTTTTTATTTAAATAGAATCTTTAATTTGTTACTACGTGAAACGATTACAGAATGTTATATTCTTACATTTAAAATGTTAATTCTAACTGTATCAATGTATTAGTTGTTTCTCTAATTTATACGAGAGATCCATTTGTCGTATTTTTAAGAGATCCGTAGTTTTTTCTAATATTTAATTAATCATTTTTTAAATCGAACAATATACGATTGTTTCGTTAATAAATGCGTAGTATGTGTAAGTAATACTCGTAATTGTTCAGTATAGCGATTCGTACGAAACGTAAAAGGACTAAAAGTATCGATCGTGATCAGAGAATACTATCGGCGCAACAAGATGGCGTGGGAAGAATCTGTGAGACCCTCCAGAAACGCTCTCAAATTACGCTACTCCACTGCTTTCGATTGTACATAAGAACACGAAGAAAACATAGAAAA
>SMSQ01026161.1:151966-192584 GCA_019453375.1 Ctenoplectra terminalis | reverse complement strand
AAAAAAAAAAAAAAAAAAAAAAAAAAAAAAAAAAAAAAAAAAAATAATAATAATAATAAAAAAGATAAAGATAAAAAGAAAATACACACATGGAAAAGAAAACGACGCAAGGAATTAATAATTGTACGTATTCTAGCGAAGAAAGTTACGTATTTGTTGCTACCTGCGCTGAAGCGACATACAAATTAATTAAAATAGAGGAAACGAACACTTCTCCACCCGTTGGGTAGCCATCACCGAACGATTAACTGCTTCTGTGTAAGGTATCTTATCCGAGATAATATTAACTTGCATAGCAGATGAATTTAGACGTTCCGTGGGATAGGCGAGTTCGAGTTAGCGATCAATCGTTTCACTCGCCAAAAACAGGCTGAAACTTCCATTATTCGCTGGACAATTTTGTCACAGATTATTCGGTGTTATTCGACATGTTCAAACGCCTCATCTGGTTTTTTTTGTAAAGTACGTTTCTATAATAGTTACATGAACGTTAGGTATTTTTCGATGTTGACTCGCGAAATGTTTCATACCGGGTACGTATATCATCGTTTACGATAAAAAAAAAACAAAAAAATGAAGAAAAATTGTTCCGAAGACGAATTGACAATGATTTCGACGACTCTGAAGCGCGAGAAAATTTAAGGCGAGGGTATTTAAGCAGAAGGGGTGGATCTAAGTGCCGACAGGAGCGAAACGATGCGGTCTTAGACAGTATTATCTTCCCAAAAGAGGATGATTAGCGCTATCCTTCTTCCTGCGTTCACTTGTCGATGTCCTCCAAACGATAGCTCGCAACAATCGTTAATCGACGGGGTATAGAGTATTTTTGTTAAGACATTCGTCACGATTGTTGTCCTATTTTTGTCGTTTTAATCCTTTCAGCGTTGCTACCTGATCGAAATGGAATTTTTTCGTGGGATTGATCGGTAGTTGTAAGCAATTTACAAAGCTTCGGTTCATTTGTCTATATTTAAAACGACTGATTAACGTTGAATTTCGTTAACGTTCAACGCTTTCATTTCCATTCTCCACAGACTGAAAATAGGCAAAATAATATCGTGTAAATAATGATAATCTATTTAATTGATTTTCAAGTACTAATGCGTAATTATTGTTATTGGTAGTGGCATTAGTGACGTTGAAGCTCTTACGAAAAGTCAATGAAAACGCGGTATAACGCTTAAAGGGTTAAATTGTTGAGCGTCAGAGAAATATAATGTTCGACGATAGAAGAGAATTATTTGTCGTTAAATGTTAGGTCGATAGATTCGAGAAGAGAGCAATAAGGTTCGAAGAATTCATAGAAGATCGAAGAGCGAAATTAAGTGGGCGATAGATAACAGTTACAAATAATATCCATTAATTTCACACAAATCACGTTTCTCCATGAATTTCAAGCGAGATAACAAAGTTGTCGAACGAGATTTACCCTTTGAAAGAGTACATCTTGAAGAAGACGAACAGATGACGATCGACTATTAATTTCTCTGCTCAAAATAATTACAGGACTACATAAGTTATCCTCGATACTATCTTGAGCTTCTTAAATACTTATTTATTATCAATCAATTACTGTATTAAACTGTTTCTTTAATAATCATCAAAATAGAGCCCCTCTATTTTTCGAACAGCGCCGTTTTACATTTCGCACTTCGCCTACTTAAACTCGCGATTCGACCAACTTCGAAATTGGAGGACGACGAACACTTGATCTGTCCGAGCTATACTAAGAAAAAATTCTATTTTCTCGTAGATCGTGTTTCGACTGTCGAGTGTTTCCGCGTTAACGCCTCCAATTCCCGTTATCAATTACAATATCTATTTTCCAACTGCGTAAACTTTTCAGGGAGTACTAGTTTACTAGACTACTAGCTGTTCCGCGTGCTTTTTCGAAACGAACGCTTGTTACGTAGCGTATAGAAGAAGAAGAGACTGCGTGTTACTCGAGGGGGATATTTTTGCGTGCAGCACAGAGGGTGGGATGACGAAAGGGGTGAAAGAAGCGAGAGAGAAATGCAAGGAGTGGGTTGTGTCGTTTCACGGGTCATCGAGAATAGCGTTTCGGATCGTTTCAGACCCAAAAATAGGAATTATAAAAATAAACGTTAAATCAGCGATGTCTCAAGATCACACCGGACAATTAAGCGCGTACGTACACAGTCAATAAACGTGAGAAACCGTGATTCTTTATTTTTTATGTGACCCCGTTTGTAAAGTGTTGCTAGCTGTATCATATGTATAACATTTATCGTATACTTACGTATATGTATATATACAATATATATATACACACGTTACAGATATACATATATAGTGTATTATACATATTATATATACATATATTTACATTATATTTATAGACGCTTGTACACTGGTGTACGCGTCGCATAGTTTATTATATTACGTGTACAAAAGACAAGTATAAGCAAAAGAAAAACAAAAAAAAGAAAAAGAAAAAAAAACAATAAAAGATAAAAAAAGGCCCGACTATCGTTTGATATATTATAAGAGGTTCAGGACGGAGAACGTTACGATAAAATTAAAAAAAAAAAAAAAAAAACATTAACCAAAACCCGCCGCGTTCCAATTAAAAAAAAGAAAAAAAAAAAAAAACTATAAAAGATAAAAAAAGGCCCGACTATCGTTTGATATATTATAAGAGGTTCAGGACGGAGAACGTTACGATAAAATTAAAAAAAAAAAAAAAAAAACATTAACCAAAACCCGCCGCGTTCCAATTAAAAAAAAGAAAAAAAAAAAAAAACTATAAAAGATAAAAAAAGGCCCGACTATCGTTTGATATATTATAAGAGGTTCAGGACGGAGAACGTTACGATAAAATTAAAAAAAAAAAAAAAAAAACATTAACCAAAACCCGCCGCGTTCCAATTAAAAAAAAGAAAAAAAAAAAAAAACTATAAAAGATAAAAAAAGGCCCGACTATCGTTTGATATATTATAAGAGGTTCAGGACGGAGAACGTTACGATAAAATTAAAAAAAAAAAAAAAAAAACATTAACCAAAACCCGCCGCGTTCCAATTAAAAAAAAGAAAAAAAAAAAAAAACTATAAAAGATAAAAAAAGGCCCGACTATCGTTTGATATATTAAAAGAGGTTCAGGACGGAGAACGTTACGAAACAATTAAAAAAAAAAAAAAAAAAAAAAAAACCATTACCGAAAACCCGCTGCGTTCAAATTACAAAACGGAAATACAAAATATGTTAACTCATATCCATGCGCGTGAGCGTGTCGTGCGAATTTTTGTGCGTTTCGTTGCGTGAGTGAACAAGAGGAGAGAGTGCCGAAAGTGTGTGTACGTGTATTTTCTAGAGTAATAAGGGCCTAACTCCACTTTTTGTCCTCTTAACAGTCCACCCGTTCGCGTCGATCGACAACGTACAATTTTTGTTCAATTTTAAAATGTTTCTCGTCTGTACATTAGTTTATAAATACTTTTAATTGGTGTACGAAGAAAAATAGCTAATATTAAATTTTTTTTTTTTTTTTATAATCCTTTGATCGGTGTTTACGTTAAATTCAACGAGGAGGAAAAAATAAAAGTTTGCGTGGAAGTTTGTTTTTAAAACAAAAAATTTTGTTTCAACAGAGCTCGCAAGTTTGAGCGATTTTAAGGAGATTTTATGAAATAAGTTTTGATCATCGTAAACGTATGGTTCGTGAAAAATCGAAGTGGACGTTAGGAGTAAATAATCGTCCTTTGCCATCGATCCTTTGCTCAAAGGGACGAACAAGTGGAGGAGGATCCTCGCTATCCGCGTACGGGATGGATCCTCGGTGACCTAATTAACATTTCAGAATCTAGTTGTTGTTAATACTCAGAGCTTCAAAGAAAATAGGCAAATAACACCATTGAATAGAACGACATTCGAATCCCAAGATCAGAATTCGTTTCCAATCAAGGAATACAAGCCTTGCATTAAAGACAATGAAAGTTTATCAAATCGATTCACGCTTACGATTAATATCGAAACCGAACACCTTATATTCCAATTAATCTTTCAGTTAATTAAACGACCGAAACTTAATCTCCGTTTACAATCATATAAATACGTACAAAACATCATATTCAAAACACTATGTATACCTTAAGTATCATAGATGCTAAAAATCCATCGTTCAACAATTTTTGTTCGATGAAACGTTATTTTTCTTGAAAACAAGTACCTCGTATACACTTTGTTTGATGAAAAGAGATATTAGACTACTTAACCACAAGTACTGATATTCAGATTAGAGAGGAAAAGAAAAAATGTATCGATAGAAACGCGAGAGACGTATTCCAACTAGCCATATCTGAGTCATAATCAAGAACAAAAAAAAAAATTTCTTCGTTAAGCCAACCCTGAAAAAACGACTGTTTGATCGATAAGATTAACCGACGGATCGCGTCGGTTAAGAAATGTAATTAAATCCAAATGGGAGGAATCCAAAATGGGAAACAGAGAAAAAAACAGTGTGAAAAATATGCTTGGGATTCGCGAGGGAAGGGTGACTGATAGATAAGCATTCGACGAAAACTTTAATGTCCTTAGGCTAGATAGGCGAATCTAATGCAGGTTTAAAAAAAAAGAATTTAAACAAAAAGTTAGAGCGTCATTAACAACAACAATAATAACACTTATTATTATGAAAAATGATGTTACAAAGTAATGAATAATATTGATAATTAAATAATAATAATTAATAATAGCGTTAGCTACCGGTTTAAACTGGTCAGGCCACGTGATCGACTGTCCTAGATAGGGTTAAGATACGGTGACGTAGAATTATCGGTAACAGCACGGTAATGTTGGAGGAAAAATTTTTTTTCTTTTTTTTAGGACAAACTTCGCGAAATTTCAACTTGTGTCGGTTTGCGCATCTCTTTGAAACTTTACTCGTAAACTTTTTATGAATTTTCATATTAACAATTTTAATCTTTTATTTGATATTATAATAAAAGTAAAATACAACGTTGGAGTTTCTTAATTAAAATGTCTATTTGAAGCTTCTTGTACGAAACTTCTACAGACATTTGTTTTAGTAATATTAAGATTTTTTATCTTGTTACAGCACAACTGAATAGGGAATAAAAGTAGACGGTTAAGAAATATTGTTATTAGCTAATAAATAATTATCAATGTATTACTTTTATTATTATTAATGGAAAGAAGTAATTACAATTATTTGTCATTTATAATTTTCATTAAATTTATACTTATACGTTATACTTAGAAAAGTTTAGCAATATTTTTTTTTTTTTTTTTAAAGACTAAAATTAAAAACTTCCAACGAACACTGGCCACCTTTCTTTAGTTTACCATAAATTATTCGTTCGAGAAGCTCGATATATCGAACATACTCATGGTTACCGGGTAATGTTACGGATTTTACGTCACCAAGAGCAACCAGTAGAGCGAACAGTACAAAGTAACATGTCCTAGAGCTAATCGAGAAAGAGGAAAGCGTTCGAAAGCGAGGATAGAGTAGGTGATATAGAAGATGCGTTATATTTCGTGGAAACGGTAGGATTAATATTCGTTCGCGTTAATATGACAGATTTTTGTACGTTGGCGAGCATGATTCTATGGGAAATTGTTGGATAATCGAGGAACAGAATTGAATTGAAACTTGTGAAAACTTACATTCTACGAGATGGAATAATTCTGGCTTAGATATACTTCTGACGCGCAGCTATGTTTCTCAATTAATCGTTATCTCTGAATTAGTAAAATTGAATTATAGATTTAAAAAAAGTTTTCAATAATTTTCATAGAATTTAATTATCTTTGGCATCAAACGCTTCTGGAGTTTACAAAGTCTTAAATGTTTGCCATTAATACAGATATAATCCCCACCCCCTATGTTATACAATTTAATTAATTTATTTCTACACATCATCGCAAGTATATCAATTTTACGTGTCATTATAATTGCGTTACGTTCCAAATTCTATTTTCGATTAAAACGAGAGACAGTTTAGAAGCGTACAGACGAACACACAATCAAAAATACAATAATGCAGAAAAAGAATGCACATAGTTTTAAGGGAGCCAGGCTACGGGAAAAGCATGATAAAACAGAAAAGATAAAAAATTTTCAATCACGTTGTGTCTATATCAAATAAACACGTATCTGAATATGCAGATGCATACATACACGAAACAAAGAGTATATGTATATATATGTATACCCTGCATTGTATGTTGTTATATAATATTAACGAGGCTCCACGCGAACAGACACGAAGCAAAGGAAAAAAAAAAAAAAAAAAAATGTTTTACGCGTGACGATCGGTTAGATTCGAGAAGTTTATTGTACGTTGATGACTGCGAGGAATTAAGAAAAAGTCCAAGAAGAGGAAAAATTAAAGGAAAAAAGAAAAAAAAATAACGATATTTAAGAGATGATGAAATTATATCGAGAATAAGAAATTGTATTAATATACATGTACATTGCATTGCGGAAGATATATACATTATGTAAATTCTATGTATATGTATATGATGCGTGTGTAATTAATAAAGTGTTGATATATATGGTTGACGATAACACCCGCCGCATGTATTTTGCCTCCCCTTTACGTTTCTTTAACGATCGGCTTACGTTAAACGCCCAAGCAGATTAAGTTAATATTAAATTCTACGTTTTCTTTTTGGTAAACGTTTCTTATAAATACTACTTAATTAGGTCTAAAAATATATCTCGCTCGTTGGTGA
Organism: Ctenoplectra terminalis; assembly: GCA_019453375.1. Taxonomy (NCBI): domain Eukaryota; kingdom Metazoa; phylum Arthropoda; class Insecta; order Hymenoptera; family Apidae; genus Ctenoplectra; species Ctenoplectra terminalis. The sequence continues at coordinate 185,863 of SMSQ01026161.1, read as the reverse complement.
AGTATTTTATATTTAGAAGCATTTTTGGTGCATTCGTATCGACGTTTCATTTTTTCTTTCCTTTTCTTTCTTTTTTTTTTTTTTTTTTTTAAGATGTGCCAATTGTTCGATGAACACAGCGATGGTAAAATCAATCTCACTGTCTCTTCTATTACGAATAGTCTTAAATGTTTTTCTTTTCTCTTCTTATTAACTATTGCTTATTCGCATTGTCTCGGATAATTTGAAGCAGGCTTCGTACTTAGGCTTTGTACTTACGCCTCGGTGAAATTTTATAATTTGCACAACGAATCTTGTACATACAGATTTNTTTTTTTTTTTTTTTTTTTTTTTTTTTTAAGATGTGCCAATTGTTCGATGAACACAGCGATGGTAAAATCAATCTCACTGTCTCTTCTATTACGAATAGTCTTAAATGTTTTTCTTTTCTCTTCTTATTAACTATTGCTTATTCGCATTGTCTCGGATAATTTGAAGCAGGCTTCGTACTTAGGCTTTGTACTTACGCCTCGGTGAAATTTTATAATTTGCACAACGAATCTTGTACATACAGATTTTTGCGAAATCTTAAATCCCATTTTGATATAGTGGATTAAAAAATTGAGTTAAGTATCTTACAGTAGACTGAAAAGTAGAGTATCAAAAAAATGCTCGTCAATAATCGCTAGAGGTTACACGGTCATTAAAGGACGGAATATATGAGTTCTAAATAAATGAGAAATTTTGATTGATTCTTATTAAAAAGCATCGAATCGTAGAACATTTTCAATTCATACCCATTCTCGTATTATCTTCGGAATCTCGATTACGCATTCGTTGATTTAAAGTATCGCTACAATTAATCAAACAAGATTTTATCTGACTACGTGACGCGATAAGCGTGCCTCTATCATCGAAATGCAGGCTGTCATACAAATGTAAAAAAAAACTCCGATAGAAAAAATGTGTCGAGTCAATTATTACTATCGTCATCTCTGGTCGTATCTAAAGTATCATAATACAACTCTCGTTTATACAGTAAATTCAAAATTAATTCCGAACACGATGTTCTCGAATATTTCACGCTTTTCGATATTTATCGCATGCCGAAAAAATCAAATCTTGCTTGAATTACTCAAAATTTTCACGCTTACTATGTTCCTCGTTTCAACGTCGCCGTTCAAAATGAGAATTCTGTTTCGTAAATTGTTCCTCAAAACCGTTGTAACACAAAATTTCGACAACACCAGATAACAAAATAAACTTCCTCGGAATCTCAATGAGAGTGCACCCACGAATCCCGTTTAGTTCGAATTACGCGGAGGGAGGTGGTGGTCCAAACACGACCCTACTCCTGGAAACAGCTCCAAGAACCGGCTTTAGCAAAATAAAGAAACCAGCGATAAAGAAAGCTGCAAACGCGAGGCTTCTTCCAGTGTCGCCGCCGGGCCACCATCTTGTGTAAGTCCCTGTGATCAGCGTCGCAAGTAGCAGTATCGTAACTAAAATGCCACCGAACGCGTGCAGGATCTTCAAAAGTACCGGCCTGAAACGTGGGTACAGCCATCTAGAATTGTTGGTGACGATGCCGAAGGCTGCTGTTAGAAACGCCAAAATGATGCTGACTAAGCCGAGCACCGAGTGAGGCGTGGCGAAATGATGTTTATTGTTGTTGATCTTGTTTACCACGATGATGATCAGGCCGATCAACACTAAAGCTAGGCCAACCGTGTGCAGGATCCAGTGCATCGTTACTCTATTGACTCTGGATATTTTAGAGCCGATGTACGCCTCGCCGGAAACGCTGAATATCGCCTCGGTTATCAGAAGTCCGACCTGCATTGATTAAAAAGTGTTGATTGATGGTTAGAAGCATCGATGTCGGATGAGTTTGATGGGAAGCGTAATTGACAGCAATGGTGATCGTTTTAGTTTATTTGAGGAATGGTGTAACCAATTTGGCGATCTAGGTCGACGGTAGATTCCTTCTCTGTTTAATTCGGTGGATGGACAAGTGTGTGTACGCCTACGGTGTACGTTTTATAGAGATAATGAATTGAAGCGATATCGCGAGGAGAAAGGGGAATTTTAATGACGAGGAAGCTGTGGTTAATTGTAATTTTGTAATTTATAAGGTATCTTTTTTTTTTCTTTTTTTTTCTTTTTTTTTTTTTTTTTTTTTTTCTTTTTTTTTTTTTTTTTTTTTTTCTTTTTTTTTTTTTTTTTTTTTTTCTTTTTTTTTTTTTTTTTTTTTTTCTTTTTTTTTTTTTTTTTTTTTTTCTTTTTTTTTTTTTTTTTTTTTTTCTTTTTTTTTTTTTTTTTTTTTTTCTTTTTTTTTTTTTTTTTTTTTTTCTTTTTTTTTTTTTTTTTTTTTTTCTTTTTTTTTTTTTTTTTTTTTTTCTTTTTTTTTTTTTTTTTTTTTTTCTTTTTTTTTTTTTTTTTTTTTTTCTTTTTTTTTTTTTTTTTTTTTTTCTTTTTTTTTTTTTTTTTTTTTTTCTTTTTTTTTTTTTTTTCTTTTTTTACCGAGTATTAACGTTGTATCAATTGCACATAAGCGAACAGGTGACGATAGTGTGAGATATGCTATGATGAAATAAATTTTATCTCGGAGTATTGGGTCTTCTAAGAAGGAAAATACGTTTAATGTTCGATGTTTGGTTTTTAACGAAACGTGCTTTGGATTGAACTGTATTTGGTTTATTTAAGAACACTGTCCGGTATAGTTCTGAATAAGTAGAACTCAGCATTCTTCCAAGTACAAAGATGATCTAAGGCTTGAGACACTTGAACGAAGGTCTCGTGAATCACGTCCAAGATTTTATGATTTTTACATATGAAATTCTTGAAAACGATTAGGAAAACGCCTATTTTCTTGTTTCATTTTTAAACAATGAATTATCGTACGCCTATTTTCACGAATACCCTATAAATTACGTTAAATATTGTACGCTTGTTACGTAACGTACGTCACTCTTAACAAGAATAAAAAAAATACTCTCACTGTGTCATATCGTTAAGATGTTTTCGAACTTAAATGATGACTACGATGAAACCGATCGAATACTCGGGACGCTTTAATAGCCTCATGAATCACGACTACGATTTTATGTTTGTAATCACAGAAATATATCTAATACTAGACACATATTATGAGAAAAGTATTTTCAACGTTCCTTAAATTAAACGTGTTACAATCATATTCCATTACGAAGGTATCGTGAAACGTCGATCACCTTTGCGAATCGAAACAAAAAAGTTGCGGTTATCCACGAAAACACTCTTCCGTGTTCTAACTACTTCTAACAGATGATATTTCACACTCGAAACTTTCCACAACACCGTGTTTCATAAAAGTATTATCGTGATTGCGAATTACATTTCTCGAAATTGAAAAATATCAAATCGAAAAGATTTAAATTCCAAATTGAAAATCACCAATTTACGTAACGTTGCAGCGTACGAAAGAAGGATTTATTGCAATGAGGCGTTACGAAACGCATGGTTGTTGGAGGATGTTTGTCAACTTTAAACAGAAGAGTTTCACTGGCTCTCCGCGAGTAAGAACCAACATGTTGCTTCATCCATTAATTTTTGTGCAATAAAATTTTCAGCGTATCGAGTTACTGTTACAATGTAGGAGTCAAGGACCTAGATTCCTGATCCACGTGTTTTTAATAGTTGTTCCATTGTGCAATTGGTATTGGCCAAGTTGACTACTTACTCCGACGGTCATGCAAATGGGATGCCAGGAGAAGAAGTTGTAATTTCCAAAGGCTAAAACCAGGATGTATATTACTGGTGCCAAAAGGAGAATATGTGTGAGGGCTGAGAAGACTAGCATGATAGCACTTGGTGGACCTTTGCCTCCTGGTTGATCAGTCATTTTTACGCCGATGTTATCGCTGCACCTGCAAACGGATCATTAAATGGTGAATGTGAGAACACAACAAAGGAGAATAATAACACAGAATTTTATTTTCTACACGATTGAAAAATAATAAATATATCATTGTATAATAATAACTTTTGCCTTAAATTATATAAATGTCTGCTTATTTATAAACGGTATACTTATAAATTATTGTAGCAAGATAGAAAACTGAATACTACAAGTCAATAATTATGATGTAAATGATCAATTTTGATGATCGTGAAATCTTTGGAAACTTATGCTTGGTATAGAGATTGAAAACTGAAGATGAGAAAAAAGATTGAGAAGGAAGATGTTAATAAAATTTTTTCCCATAGATTGTTGCTTAAAATTCATATGTCCGCGACGAATGAGTTTTGTGTCCTATAATTCGCAGCGATCCTTAACGAGAGCGCTAAAAAATCTTCCGTTCAATTTGGTTAACAGAATATAGAATTATGATTTTTAAGCTTAACGAAGCTTCAATTCTTCGATTTACAAGAAAAACAATAAATTCTAGGCGACCTCAGCTGGTCTTTTGACGCAACTGCTCCTACGATCGTTTAAATGCGCGACGTGTGATTCATTGCTAATTGTGCGACATGATTCCACGTTTCTTTCAGCATCCACTTGGTCGAACACGCGTAAAGTCGTGTCTTTTACAACGGTACACAAGCGCGAACTCGATAAATGAAGCCACTGATTAAGTAAACGTCTATCAAGATCGAAGAGTCAGTTATTGCCACAATTCCGCTATGTTCGAGTTACCGAATGATCTTCGAAATACTTAGCGAGCTAACCTTTGTAGATCTCGTACAACAGATTGTTACTGTTACGTTTTCTAAGCGAAATTGTGGGAAACCAAGTTACGGAACACGTTTTCACGTTATTTAACACATTCTGTGCCACCACTTTCGTTACGAAAACAAAGATATTATTTGTTATACTGTTCAAACAAGATAGATGAAAGAGGAGATAAAAATGTCAGGAATTCGACACGTTTAATTTTCCCTAATTAGATATTTGAATGTCATTTTTGTCGCTACTTTCTCTCAACGTGAAAGGTATTAAATTGTTACATTATTCAGAGCTTTCGCGGTTTAAATTACACGCTTTGATTTAAATTTGCAGTAATAAAATAAAAATTATACGGTATATCAACTATATATTTTTCAATTATCTATATTCATTTTAATATAATTATAGTATGCATCAGCTTTCCTTTTTACCTCTTTTATATTTTTTATTTATATTTTTTAATTACTGTCATAGACGTTGTATTAATCGTAACTCGGTTCGACGATACAGATTTCGCAATCACATTTTACTTCGCGTTTATTTATTACACATTTCAAAATAATACACCGATTAAGCAACAGTAATTGATAATAAATACCGTTAAAACATTCTACGAACACTATCTCCTGTTCTGAAGTGCTATCGGCAACGATCACCCGATCAATAACGTATTACATTATCTCTGGTACGTGCAAATATAACTATCATTTTTTTTTTTTTTCTGCAACAAGTAATCGATTAATCGCATCGTCGTATCTTTCCTCATTTTTTGTTGCGCGTAACGTCATAATTATGTCAGACAGCGACAGGTTCAAGTGTTAACGACTTTGAATTTTTGCGGCCATTTCCTTCAATTGAATGAACGCTCGACCGCGGCCGAGAAGGTTTCGGATGACTGACAGCGGTCTGTTAGAAAGTAGAATACGATTTCCTCGTTTTCTCACGTCCTATTTCAATTTCTGTATTGTTAGCCACAGAAATGAGGATCGTAAGTTTGTTGTTCGATAACAATTGCATTGGACGTTAATTGTGAAGGGTTGATTGGAACAGTGACATTAATTATGTGGCTGAAAATTACTCGGAACGACTTTGTACACAATACATATAGAATTACACGGGACAAATTTCTTCAAAATTGACTTTAATTATGCGACTGGAAATCACTTCGATGGATTTTAATCATAATACATATGGAATTGTACGAGATGGATTTCTTTCAAATTTTCTACATATATTACGGCTCATAAATATTCAGGCACAGGTGAATTTGTCTACTCGGTCAAATTTGTAGCGGCGATACATAAATGTTATTAAAATGAATAAATTAGCGTTACATTAATTCTGGTAATGAACGGTATGAATGGAAGGTTTAATACCATCTACGAGTAGAGTGGATCGAGTGGTACTTGGATTAGTTCGATAAGGTTAAAAAGTGACCTAAGTCCGATAATTTCATGTTGATAACAAGTGCGAGAGATATAAAGAAAGTTCTTAATATAGTAATGTTAGCATATGCAAAGAATTATGTTTGTACAAATTGTGAGCGATAACGACGTAATAATTTACATGGTTACCAATAACGTTCGAATAGAATTTCGAGAGAAATTATTAAAATAGCGTTAAGAGTCCTAAAATGGAACTATCAACGTTCACATATAAATAAGAAACAATGTCTTAAAAATAAGACGAAATAAGTTTCCGCCCAAAAGTAATGTCTGATCAACCTAACAAAAAAAAAAAAAAACAGATTTCAGCGATATCAACGAGTTCGATTAAAAACAAATATCGATTAAAACAAATAATAGATTCATTATTGATAATATGACTACCAATGACTCTCTGTTTATAACTTCCTGTTTCGTGAAGTGTTTTTCAGAAAAGAAACCTGCATTTATTCTTATCTGACACTTCGAATGTCGGGAAAAACGGTGCACAAATTCTGTAAACAAGAACGTCGAATCCGATTTTAAGGAAAATATGAGAAAATTGGTACGGCGTCATCGAAATAAGAAAAAGAAGAGAAAAGAATGAAGCGCGAAGAGGAAAAAGAAATCCAAGTACACGCAGTTGTTTACAGGAAGACTACCGTTCAGCAGCGTTGGATTCGCTATAAAAATACAAAACCACGCGCGGATAAAAGAAAACGAAAACAATGGATTGTAAAATCGAGCTTATTATACCACGAGGAAGCGACTCGTATGTTTTTCCAATTACGACACGCTTTTTTAATGCGATTAAACAAATGGATAAGTTGATTGTCAGCAATACCCGTCAATTGTCATCCTGGTAATTACGCAGATTATATTCATCATAATACCATCACGCCCGCTGTGACGATTCGTGCCGCAGACCGGCATACTTTCAGATACGCTCCACTTTCGCGGTTCGAATGAGATACGCCGACCATACCACGCGAATCTCGCGCTTACGTGTAACTGTAACGAAAACGGGGCAAGTTCGGTGATCTCGTACGAAACAATTGTAAACGGCGTTAGATAAGAGACAACGAAAAAATAGTACGAGAGTAAAGAAATTAGTCTTGTAGCTTATTGAAAGATAAAATGTTATTTAAATTGCTCGTAATTCAATTGAGTGTAGTTCTTTGGATGTCCTGAATGACGTTCGTGACGACAGGAGTCATTCAGGTCTTTTGAGACCGAGGTTGAGACACAGATTTTTTTTTTCTTTTTTTTTTATTATTATTTACTGACAAAGAATCGTTGACTCGATTTTAAGTTAGGTTTGGGAATAATAGTTGGTTAAGTGTAGTGATTAATTTACAGTTTTATAATTAGCAGAGTTTTATCGATTGGTTAGTTTATTAGTTTGTAAAACTGGTGATTATTGTTATTTTAATCGTTTTAATCAATTTTGAAGACGGTTAGAAATATCGATATTGTCAATGAAGAGTTCACTTTTTCAAGGAGTGATAATACGATCGAGATTTTGCTACACTTATTTACATTTCTTTCTAAATTTGTCTTCTATACCCATTAGCATCGCACTCTGTATTTATTACACGGTGAAAAAGTAAAGTAAATATAGTGCGATCCATATTTACCTAAAATTGCGCTATTATATTTAGTCTCGTATAGTTAAACACTTATTACATTTAATTTCATATAGTTACACAGTTGCGCATACATAATCATTACATTACGTAAATATTTCCTGTAAGTGCATCCTCTACGTGCATTTCTTACATACTAAAAAGTACTAAAAAATTTAAAACAAAAACTCTTCTCCGTTAACAAGAACAAAACGATAATAAAACACCACTCTATTCCAAACAACAAGAACAACAAAAAAATGAGTTACAAAAATCTCTCAGAAAATCTCCATCGAATCACGAACCCCAGTTTCTCGATAACTCCAGTTTTCCAAAGAGTAAACGCGTTTCTGAAACGCGTTTCTGCAACACGTTAACGCGGACAAATCACTGCCAGATCATTCAAGTACTCACCTTGACTTTAGAACCTTGTCGGATCAAGCCTCCGAAGGAAGTGGACAACCAAAACGGACCGATTTGCTGAAAACGGAACCGAGTCCACATATAAACACACAAGAAGAACACGGAACGGAGTCCGTGCCTCGACTGAGGCACGCGTTCGAGCATGGTCGCAACGATCTATTGCTGCGTTGCCGATACTCCTTACAACGACGAGGAAAATCGTCGAGTAAACGCGGCCTTGGCGCGTCTAATCGCCGCGATCTCCTCTCCGTATAAAACGGACACTGCGCTCACTACCCGCAGAGGCGAACCCATTGTTCGCCTCGTCATGGTCCAATATCGCGTGCCTCTGACCATCTGCTTTTCCCTTAACGCGTGCTTCTTTCCATTTTCTTTCAGCTCCTACGAATCTGGGTTAATGTTCGCGTTTATGGGCCGAAATGTGGTGAAGTAAAATCAGCTGAGAGTCAAAGTAAACGTGTTTCGATTCTTTCGACGATGGAGTTGGTAGAAACATGAAAAAATAAGAACCTGAAATTTGTATATATTTCGTAGCGTCTGGACAAAATTCTGTCGTCCTTTAAATCGTTATATTTTTACTTTTTGTCAGCTGTGAAGGTCTATGAGACGTCTAAGGAGACGCAGGAAGGAACTGTAAATATTTTAGATAGTAATTAACCCTCTATAGTCCGAATTTTGTTTGTTTATCAGAGAAAAGAACTACTAGATTGATTATAGTATTTTACTTTGATCGCAAAATTTTTAAAGCAATAATTTCTATAGATGGACCGTGGTATCGTTACACTAACACAGTGACAAAATTTAATAGTACAGTGATAACTAAATGAAATAAATTTGTTTTAATATAAATACACGAGTATGTAACTTTGAAGTCACACGGCGCCATAGAGGGTTAATATTCGCTTGATATTTAGTTAGCTTTTTGCAAGTTACTGATGAGTGGTTTTTGAGTAGATGTTTAATAATTTAGGAGATTAAACGTTAATATATTTATTTCAAGCTTATCGGTTGTATATTTCAGGTTTTGGGTAATTGAAGATGATTTATATTGGAGGGCTTGAACGGTGGAATTTTTTACGTGGCTTGCGTCTAGCTTGAAAGAATTTTTTTTGATGTTATAGTCTGTTTAATGTAACTGATTCTGCTGCTATTTTGTGAATTAATACGAGTTCTTTGAGGATCTTTATATTTTTTTTTTTTTTTTTTTGTTGAGAGGATACCTCGAGATCGAAAACTTCATATTTGTTATGAAATGCTTCCATCGAAGCCGTGCATTCGAACGGTGTCATACATCGCTGAGTTCATTCATTTAAATGTATCTATTTAAATATTCGTTTAAGCGAAAGATGTTTGAGTAAGCGCGTGACTCACTTGACTTATCTACTTCGTGGTTCATTCGGTATTCGTTTGTTTTTAAAGAAGTGCTGAAAGTACTAGTTTCGCACTCACCTGCTAATTTCAACCGAATTCTTATTAAATTTTACAAAATAAAATGAACTAAACATAAGTAATTCATTTTCTTAAGTGATCTTATTTATAGCTTGTTTTTAAACCAGAATTTATAAAAGAATTAATAAAAACACATATCAGATATCGAACAAAGTTTGTAAGTGCTTAAATGAAAAGTGTTTCGAAAAAAAGAATTTACACGCACCCTATCTTATTTCCTTCTCTTTTTCGAACAACATCTACAACTTCATCTTATAACTACAATTCCAAAATAATAAAAATTACAATCGTGTAATCATTTCTAGTATCGTAATGAAGCAATTTTTCCACACATTTACCGTGTTCTTTTAACATAAAACATCATAATTACAAAAATCATCAACAAAGTGCATCAACTTCACTGTTCCCTCCCCATTATTTTCACTATGATGCACCTAAAATTGTACCTATGTATTATGCAAATATCATAAGAGATTTATCACTTTCCTGACAGAAAAAGAATACACGTGTCTAATAACAATATTCCAATTTACAAAAAAAAAAAGAGGGAAAAATCAGAGACAAAAATTGTCTTCCTTTTCTGTAATCGTACAAAACTCTTTCCAAAAACATTTTCTAAAAAGACACCTAATGTATACTGAGCTCATTCACACAGAGATAATCAATTTAAACTATGCATTAATACTGCGGCAAGCTTTATGGCAGCACTTCAATGTGAGCGACTGCTGATTACCGGACCACGTGGCGGTCTGATTACGCGCGATCGTAGGAGTAAGAGTTCATGTTTTTCTCGTTTCCTTCCACGTAATGAATGTCTTTTTTCGGTGGCCTGATAAATTCAGCTGAGAACTGGCAAGATAAAAGAAAAGGTCTCTCGACATTCAGCGACTATATATGGAAACACGACATCCTCGTGCAACAGCTACTGATTTCCCATTGGATACGGCTTCTTTTTGGCTGCTTTGTATACTGCTCACTTTTAGGTCATCCTGGAAGAAATTGTTACACTCGGAACAGCGGAACGAGTGTAATTTTAGCTCATAGTCTATTTATTGTAAAATGTCGGTTCGAATAGAAACTTGCAGATCGAAGCTTCGTGTAGCTTTGAAATTTTCCAGCAAAATATCTAAGGTGGTATAACATATTGTTTTACGATTAATCGAGACACTTTTATTTTTTGCATAAGATAAAAATAGAAATTAAAAATATACAAATAATTGGAAAATAAAGGTATTTATATGCAACGTGTAATTACGGGTATCGATATTGAATTACAGATCACCGAAGACGTCACAGGAACGGTGACAGTTGTTAATGCGTAAAATTGATTAACATGTCACGCTCCGCATAAATATGACAAGACTCGTATCATTTATTTATTAATACTTCCTAGCAACAGAAAATTACCATTACAAATAAAATTTTTCCTTACTTTCGTGTTTTCGAACGGATCGTTTTACTGGTACTTCTGAATCGTCGCTAAAAATTAGTTTCGGAACTTAATTCATAAAATAAGAAGCTTCTCGACCGCAGCAGAGGAAGTTACACTAAATTGCGATCTTATATTCTACATTATGAGAAACGTTTTGAAACACAAGCCGTTTGCGAAGGAAATTACACAAAACAAAGATACCGAGATAGATATCCAACGGTAACCATCAGTACCTCGTTAATTAATACGAAATAAATGATTCTTCCCAAGATAATATAATTTCTCTCTCGAAAATTGTCGTAACATTTTCTCTAACAGAACTCATTTAATTACGGTTTCATTAGTTGTATTTTTAATAAGTGGTACGGTCACGACGATCTTCTCCCATCGCACACGCCATTTGCTGCGGGCGGAAGTATGCATGGACAGTTCATACGTATGCACGCGAGCGCATAAATCGGCCTCGACGCTCATTGGAATGTACTCCGATTGCTTATTCGAAGCGAGGATGCCAGCTATACTCTGATTATGCAAATATTCGGCGGTAATAACGTTAACAATGCCTGCAACTTCGTGCATGCGTGAATCCTCGTATCTCTATTAGAGCTTCGCACCAGAGAACGCAACGATGCAGTTATTAATTAAAGGATTTTCTACGCGTTTCGTTTTGGAACTTGATGGACACAACGTATTCTATAAAAATCGTACCAGGATTCTCTAACGTGTAAAGAATCGTAGAAACGCTTCAGAAAGGAGTGGTTCCGTTATCTCTGTACTAAAATATATAAAAAAAAAAATCTTGGATTTTTTTACAATTCTATATAATTTTATAATGCTATTAAAATCTTAATAACGAAATATCTTTGTAATTTTATCCAAATTACATATACATCTACTGATAAAACGTGTGATTTATTGCAATATTAATTTTTTTACTGTCATGTTGTGTCAACGATCATTAATACAGTGTTCGAGAATGCAATTGCAATTAATGTTAATTGACACAGATGAAATAAAAAGAAGCAGAAGTTTGAGTCAGAAGTCGAATCACGAGCAGAAACGAGTGGTTCCGTTATATCTGTACTAAAATATATAAAAAAAAAATCATGGATTTTTTTACAATTCTATATAATTTTATAATGCTATTAAAATCTTAATAACGAAATATCTTTGTAATTTTATCCAAATTACATATACATCTACTGATAAAACGTGTGATTTATTGCAATATTAATTTTTTTACCGTCATGTTGTGTCAACGATCATTAATACAGTGTTCGAGAATGCAATTGCAATTAATGTTAATTGACACAGATGAAATAAAAAGAAACAGAAGTTTGAGTCAGAAGTCGAATCACGAGCAATTGTCTGTCTTCCTTTTTCTCTAACATATTTTCTGAATGACGCAGTTTTGTCTGCTAGTTGCACTATTGTGTAATTGGTTCCAGTTACTGTTTAATCGAAGACTGTCATCGCATATTTTTATCAATACGCGACGGCCAAATCCTATGAGCAATTTTTGATGGAAATAGGATTATGGTTATCGGTAAGGATAAAAAGAACATTAAGGTAAGAGCAAAAAAATGTACTCCTATATTATGCGCATTTAAATATCCTTCTTTTAATATGTAATGTCAGGATCTGCTATTATAAAGTCATTTCACATTCTTTTTTGCTTCCTTCGATCGCCATTTATGTCGTTTATTATCCTAAGCAGAAATAAAAATGGCGTGTAGCTGATTAAATACGTTCTTGTAACGAATCTATAATCCGTTTAGCTATTTCATAATTCATGTTGATAAGAAGGAAAAGCTTTTAATTCCACGATAAGAAAGTTTTAAAACAAGAATAGACGTTGCTATTCTAAGGAATAACTAATTGAATTCGTTGCTTTTAATTCACTTAATTAATTACTATCAAAACGAATAGAAACGAAAATATACGATTAAATTACACTATTAAAATAACTGCGTTATTAATTTTAATAGATTTTCATTAAGCTAATTAATAATAACTTTTCATCCTCGATAAAAGTATAATAAATGTACTATTATTACTCATAGCGGTAGTCTAATTTTTTTTTTAACAAGAATAATTGATCGCTACAAACTTAAACTTATTCCATAATCTTTAAACTTCAATTTCCATTGCATATCCAGTTCATCATATCATACGCGAAACTCTATAATAACCACCTTATAATCGCAAACAAATGTTATTGATAAAAATATATATAAACATATACAATTAATCGATAAAATTTCAATAACCACTTTATACGCTCCATAATTAACACTGCGCTAAATAAAATTTAATAAAACCGATAAAAATTTTCCAATTACAAAAAAGTTTCTTTCGACACAAACTATACACAGAAATTTCTCTGTTCAACCTCTAGGGCAACAAAATTCATCGTTTCCAGCAGATAGAACCCTCGACTGCTTATGCTACCATTTAGAGCTACGATCCTGCCAGCACGTGGCACCGTTGACAGCCAGTTTGTGTTGACCGGGAGTCGTCATGACAACTCGAACGATCATCACGCAACAAGGACGGCCACTTCGTCGGCATTTCGTAGAGACTCCATAATGCAACCGTGATAATCACGTTTGCGACGCGAACAGACGAAACAATTACCAGTGTTTGCGGTGAGAATGGTGGTGGTTGACAAACGGAGAACGCTGATAGTGTCCACCGCCGGACACTTCTTCGGCGTGCCGCTGAAAGACGATAATACGATCACGGATGAACAAACGGTGTTGGACAATTTCTTAGACAGAGCCACGTGTAGAATCCTCTGTGCACAACCAGCGGAAGAGAATGATGAGGAAGTGCAACTGAAGTTGAGTAACGAGCTACCAGTTGGTAGGAATACCTTGGTTTTTTTTAAGGTAAGGGAAAAGTGAAAGGTTAAGATGTTGTGTGTAGGTTGCGGGAATATTGTATTTAAATCGGTTATTTCTTTTTTCTTATTTATCGAAAAGTGATTAATTTGTGTTTTTATAGTTTATTTACATTGATTTAAATTTTTGCTTCATTTGAGAATTCTATTTAACACTGATTATAATATTACAGTAATATTATCTGTAATCGATTAATATTATTTGTACAAGTCGATTAATATTATTTCAATTATTTCTAGGAAGAAACGTTAAGGTATCTTTAATTTTAGTTAAATTGGTATTGTTTCAATTGTATGGAAAAAGAAATTTTAAGTTGTCTTTAATTTTAGTNCTTATATTCGATAATAAAAATTAACTTTTAGATTATGTTTGAATTTTAAGCGACTTAAAATTTGATAAAAGACGATATTTTTTAAGCGATGTAATCGTGTGCTCGATCCAATGTATTTTCGTTAAAAAATTCCAAAAATTGTAATACAATATTTAATTGGTAGTAAATGATGATAAAAATTCGTATCAAATTTATCTTGGAACAGATTCGAACTTCCGACGACCGAGTAAAGATTGAAGCAATATCAGGTGGAGCAGAAATTTGTGAAAAATGGACGAACATGGTGGAAAAATTTACTACGTTGTTCTGGCCACACCATTCGGTTCATCCATGGAAAGGTGCCACTTACATCCCTGAAAGATGTTCACGAATTGGTAACCGACTCAGGTAATCCCGTTGATTCTTCCTCTTCCTGTTTTGAAGCAAGATTCAACGGTATCTTCGTGATCTTTAGGCAAATTGGCGAGTTACGTGCTCAGTATCGACAATTAACCAGACTGCTGACACCTAATGAGAGATCTGGACTTGGCACGGATGCATTGATGCAGGGCTTCGATGACGTCAGAGGTATCACTTTAACATCAAAATTTTGTTCTTAATGCGAAACAATATTAATAATAAAAAAAAAAATACAAATAATAAAGATTAATTTGCTATATTCAATTTGTAGAAATTAAATCGAATATTACCTTGTTTAGTTAGATTTTACTACAAAGATTTAATTATAGAAGAATTCTTTTTGAATCTAAATCTAAAATAAATAATAGGATATTTTTTAGATAAAAATAAAAATATATGTATATATTTATACTTATTTATATTATAGATATTTTATCTATCAATTCAAACATATACTTAATTAATAAGTTACTCAATTTATTTTTCCACATTTGATCAATCACGTTAGTCGTGTTCAACGACGACGACAAGGGTGTCGATTGGAACCGGCTCAAAAGAAGAATCGAAGAAGGTTTGGTACCAGCCGAAGAACGAGTCGCGCAGAAACTAAAGTCGCAAATCGCCGATGCAACCACTCCAAATTCATTGCTTGCTGAATTTCGACGTTACTTCGAGTTAACGAAGAGGGATGGTTTGAAAAGAGCTCTGCGCGGAGAACGAGAGACTTTGCTCTCAGCTTATGGCGATCTTATAGGTAATCGCAACGTGTGATCATAAAAACGTTGAAAAATCTAACAAATTCAAAATTGAGTCTATTACTCATTCATCAGTTGGTTGTAATTTTTGAGTACGTCAAAAAATCTTTACATTAAGCCAGGTTTTATTTTCTCATTTTCTGTATCGTTAATCGATGAAACTTAAGAAAACTGCTTGGCTGGTCCGGATACGGGAGACTTGTTAGACAGTCCCAGAATACTTCAAGAGGTTCAAGCTGCTAGATCAGCAGAATTGAGACTGGAAAGTTTGAATAAATTGGGAAAGGAATTGCTGGCGGATCTTCCTGGATACGAGGAGATCTCATCAAGAGTAACGACAGCTTTGAAGGATGTCGAAAGGAAAAGACAAAGCTTCGTCGATACTTGGGTATTTTTGCAATTTTAAATTGAACGATTCAAGATATCGCTTCCAATAACTTTATAAATACCGAAACAATCTTTGCTACGCGACACTAAAAATTTCGTCAAACCGAATAAGCATTACATTGGTGCATACGATACATTTTCTCAAACAAAACTTTAATTAAAATAATTTCTATATGATTCTACGCACATTTTCCAACGATCAGCTAATTTCATTGTTCCAAATTTATAACAATCGTCGACTCTAAAATAATCTCGCTATTTCGGAAACTATTCGCTTAAAAAAGAAATTGTGAAATTTTTAATCACAGATTTAACTGTGAAACAGTGTGAATAATTTCCGAAATATTAAGGAAAATATATTCTTCCGTCCCTAATTTTGAGAGCTGTTTTTACTTTCTAAGTATAGAAGATTGCAGATCAAAAAAATACATGTCAAATATTTTTTTAATACTAAGTCATGTGTAAATTTGATTAAAATCGACATTTAAGTAAATGTTCCTTGTAAGAAGTAAATGTTTCTGTATTATTTGTACAAAATGTAATTTATTTAACAGACGGAGGAAACAAAGGATGCTGTCGCGAAGAAAGAGCTAACATTAGGTACCGATTCTGCGGTGGTAGAGCTGACTGGTATCAGTATGATGAGGATCACGTACGATCCAAGACTGATGACGTTGATTCGAGAAGCCAGGGCACTTTCGAGTCAAGGCGTTGAGCTTCCTCGAGAGGTAAGAGACCTTGTCGAAAGGGCAGGTTCTCTCGCAGGACGCGCTAGAGCTCTTCAACAAGTTTCCACCTTTCATAACACAATCGGAGATCGCATGGTGCCGTCTCAGAGACCATTAATGCTCACGACCGCGCTTGAATTAGCTCGGGCAGTTCAGGAACAGTCTGGTGTGGTTTGGTCTGATCCTCAGGCTGTCGACGCTTATACTCTTAGACTGAAAGAATTGGTAATTCGCCATTATGTTGTATTTAAAATTGTTTTAAGATCGATTGAAAAGAAATACTGTTTTGTTCAGAGAAAAAAATGACAAAACAAAGAAGTGAAAAATTAGAAAAGATTAATTTCTACACGAAATAATTATATATGCTTTATTTTGCTTTAATGTTTCTCTGTTATCAAAACAGGTAAGAAAGTTTGCGCAACAGAACTCGGAATTAGCCGCAAAGCACGGTTCATTACGGGATCTGGTGTCCAATTTACTGAAAGGGGAGACTGTCAATCTGATCGGAAATCAGAATACTTGGAAAGACGCATTGATAAACATGAGAACAATCGTCGATACTGTTGAAGCTGAATACGGGAACACAAAGGCGTGGAAATTGCATTGGGACAGACAGCTGCTTAAAGCTTTAGGTGTAGCTTATAGGTAACCATGTTTAATCAAGCAACAGAAAAATGGAAAACTAGTAACAAAAAAAATTTACTAACATAACCCAGACTTATCTTAAAGTGTGATGTAATTTCTACACAATTTAAAAAGACCTTCCAAGAGCCTTAAAAATGACCAGAGATGAATTTAACATGATCTTGGACGAATTCTTTATAACCTTCAGACGACTGTCCGTGACTTTAATATTAGTTTAGACGAATTCTTTATAATCTTGAATAACTTTGAGACGACTTAAAAATGTCATAAAAATTACTAAAAATCTTGAGTGACTCGTTTAAATGGACTCTGAAACCCGATGGAGACGAGCGACTTTTGTCCGTGCGATCTCCTTGCGATCATATATCTTCCTTTATTTTTCAAGTCAAAAACAACGAAGACAAACATATGATCGCAACAAAATCGCACGGACAACAATCGTTCGTCTGCATCGAGCTTAAATAAGCGCTAATAAACGTAAGAACTTAAGTATAATCTCTTTAAACAGACGTTTCATATCATTTTTCTTCGTCTTCCGAAGAAACAAAACGCACAGATTCTTCTACCTAATGACAATCGAACAAACTTCAAACTATCTCACCGATCAGCGCGCTAGTCAATTTTCATATTCATAGGTGATCTACATAAAATGGAATAGTGAAGTAGAAATTTTTTTTCTCCGCTTCAGGGGCGCATTACCGTCTCTGCTGAAGAAGTTGCCGGAAGTTAAAGTGGAGCTGACGTTCCGGGACGGGTCGCTGCAATGGCGGCCGTCCCTCGAGGAGATCCGTGCAAAGTTGTATTCGTCGATTCGTCGATCTCTTTCGATTCCTCTAAATTTCAGAGGCGTCGGCGACGCCACGGAGGCGCATTTCGGTGGTTTGATTCAAAGGAGTTGCTATTTGTTCGGCGGCGTCTACAAGCAGGCGGAAATAGCGCTTTCCGGTTTGGAAGCGCTTCGATTGAAATGGCTGTATCTAGCGGCACCGGCAAAAATCGACGCTGCTGAACGGTACAGGCTTGACGATGTATTTATTAATTCCAAATTCGTTTAAAATTAATTTAAAATTAATTCATACATGTAATAATGAAAGATGGAGGTTAAATGATTTGAAAGCATCGTAATTCATTGCGGATCTTGTTCTTTTATTTAATCTTTTGAGAACGATATAAATAATCTTTCGAATTTTTCTTCGGTATATTAATTCATGAGCATTTTTTTTTATTCCAACATACTAATTCTATCGTAAATATATTAGTGCTACTGTATTAAAAAAAGAGAAAAAGAAATATTTCGATTATTTTTTTAAAAGCAACGTTATTATTTCTAAATACGAATGCATTTAATATATCATATCTCTATATTTTTATATAATTTGTTTCACCCAAAATGCATTAGTAATAGTGATACAATAAAAATAAAATATATTCATATAAAAATAAATATTTTATGTTTCAATTTCTCCGAATGAAAAGATTGAAAGGAAAATCACCGCAAGAATGGACGAGAGCATTCAAAGACGCCAAGCAGTGGGCTCAAGAGGTCTGCAAATAACATTGACACAAACGCACCATACTTTTGTTTCCGATTAAATAATCTAATTACAATTGTATATTTGCATTAGGTTGGCAGACTACGCGGAAGCGATGTGAAAATTTGGTGCATCAGCGTAGACACAGCGACAACCAGAAACGATTTGGAATCGGCTTCTCGTCGCTACTGGGAACGTTTGTGCTCCGACCTAAGGGTGGAAGCTTCTTCGAGGCTAGTTTCAATTGTGGAGTTCCTTTCATCCGCCTCGAAGGAACTCGAACGCAGACCTCGAAACGTAGAAGAAGTTGGATTGGCCTATGAAGCTCACGCAAGAATCGAGACACAATCTTCGGGCATGGCTGAAGAGATGGAGGCCATTGCTGGTCTTTCTAAGGTGCTGGCTGCTTGGACCAGCGAAAAACTTGAAGGTGGAGCTTTCTTATATTTTATTAACTTGAACCATCCGACGTTACTCGGGTTTTTTATACATGGAACACCAATAGAAATTTACTAAAATTAAACAGTAACATATTGAAATAATTTCCTCTATAATACATAAAATAATATTATAAAATAATATAATTTGTAACACAAAATATTTCACGTATCGTTATGGATAAAAAGAATTATTTTAGATATTATTTTAAAATAGTTACAAGAAATAATACTGTTCGCACATGATATGACAAGATTCGACAATATGTTTCGTTCATTCTCAACTCTATAAATTTTTGTCCATCAGTCCTGTTGGACATATAAAACTACTGTAAGGATATAGAGGTTCTTCGGAAAATTTTGTCTTCTTCGATACGTTGCACTTTATTGATCATACATAAGTAACGTTACACGACACAGCATTCGTATACTAAGGAAACGCAGATACAATAAGAAGAAGTGATTTTGCTCTTAGGATGAGGTATTGGAAAGTATCGGGAAGGATTCTTTTAGCAAACTACTGAAAGTTTTCGTGCAAGGCAGGATTTTGCTAGACATTCGTATCGAGGAGCTTAAATTGTTGGTGAACTTAAAATAAAAGGAATACGTGTTCTCTCTTATATTTTGTAGATCATTCATTTTAGAAACATTTTTCGCTTCGGTATAATATGTTCGCTTCTATTTATGTTGACATAATTGTAATGCTTTTTATAGTTTTCCAATACCAGACCTAGATTAATTATTCCAAATTCCAGTTTATGATATCAATATCTAAAATCCGAAATCATTATTATTGAAATATTAGATTTAGATTAATTATTCCAAATTCAAATTTATAATGTTAATAACTAAAATAAAAATTCGTCATTATTTCAATACTGGACAGAGATTAATCATTGCGAATACCAGTTTACAATATTATTATCTAGAATCTAAGATCACTATTATTCCAACACAAAACCGAGATTAATTATTTCGAATGTCAGTATATAATATTAATATCTAAAATATTAAAAAAAACAGGTGTCAGCGCTGCGTACACGGCTTGGCAGAATCTAGCCGACCGCTTGGAACGTCACAAAACTGTAGTAGATCGTGAACTAGAGGACGCAAAAGTAAATCTTCGTCACAGAGCTGTAGCTTTACGAGACGAGATCGAAAGATGGCAAGCGAAATGGTCCTCGAAGCCAGAAATCCTCGGCTTGGACTGGATTATCTCCATGAAAGAAAGATGGACGTACTTGAAGGAACAATTGGATGTTCTTAAAAAAGACTGTCAAAAGATCGACTTAAATGTCGACGACGTCATCGAGGACAACGAGGAGAATATGAAGAAACTCGATTTACAATTGGAGGTAGAGGAGTCTAATTGTCGATTCCAGGCTGAATTTTTGGAAGAATTAAAGAATCAAGAAGACGAAGAGTGGACAGTGGCCAGAAGAAGACTGCCTCGACTTCACGATTGGCTTGATTCCTGGGAACGCAGGATACGAGTTCAATCAAAAGATCGATTAAAGGATCAGTCGATGGATGAGAAGGACAATTTAGAAATGGACACGTTCGTTAGTAAAAAGGTGCGCGAGGTGAGAGCAACCATTGAATGGCTAGAGCTACTTCGTGGCGATGAGATTGCAGAGGAACATTGGGGAGAGCTGATGCCACTGTTAGGCTTGAATGACGTGAAAAATGTGAGAGATATTACGTTGGGCCATTTACTTCGTTCCTCGGAGAAGATTCAAGAGAGTGTTGAGAAAATAAAGGTTATAAGTCAGTTGCCTAATTTTGTGGGTTTTCGTTTAATCCCGTTGTGATCTTGGGTCTTTTTCTGTACAATCGTGTTTCTCTTTTCTATAAAAATTCTTAATTCTTAGATCAATATAAAATAGTTAAAATTATTGATTTTTCCTTGCAATTTTATGTTCAAAGTTACATCTCCAAAAATTAGGAATCTTTTGTAGAGAAATGTGAACATGGATCGAAAAATGCTCGAACACCGTAGCACGGTCAAAACGAGACGATTAGATAATTTAAGAAAGTATATAAGAAATATATATTGCAATGTGTATATTTTTTCTTTAGGAAATAACAAAACGAGCTGCAGCGGAAAGCGGTATTCGACAAGGACTGATGGAGCTGGAATCTTGGGAAGCATCGGCTCATCTTCAGCTTCAAGAATCTAAGGACAGTAAAAATGCTAGCATCGTCCTCGTTGACGAGTACGGTAGTTTGTTAGCAAGAGCAGGTGAATCGTTCGTTACGACAATTTTACTAATTGCTTTTAAAAACCTTTGTAACATATTTTATACGAGTTGCCAGATTTGATAAAAAGAAGCTTCCTTATTAATGGACAGGTGAATTACGGCTTCTGCTGGAAGGCGCTAAAGGAGCAGCGGGGTACGAAAGGTTTGCCGCCAAAGTTTCAAGATGCGAAGCTGGATTATCCGAAATGGAAGAACGAATAAAAGTTTTGAGTACGATACAGAGGAAGTGGGTTTATTTGGAACCAGTTTACGAAGGTGGTGCAGCTCCGAACGATACTGGAAGATGGTTTAGAGCTAACAAAGAATTTAGGTAATTAATTAATCGTGGTGTCTATACCTTGTGTCAGACGGGTGGAAAGAAACAAGTCACGTCAGATATAGGAAGAAAAGTTCCTGATTTAAAAATCACTGATTTAATATTAGTTATATTGGTGATAGATTAATACATCGATACATCGCATTAATTAATAACTTTTGTGCAAAAATATTTGACTTGTTCGACTAACTCAATAATTTCTTATTATATTATTATATTTCTTGTACTCGTGAAAATTTCCGTGATCGACCAAATAAATATTTAGGTACCTCATGGGAGAAGTATCTCGCGATCCCAGAGTGTCATCTTTAAGAAGACTTCCTCTTTCAGCTTTCACGAATTTGAAAGATTTGCTCGACAAGTGTCAAAAGAGCCTCGACGAATACTTGGAGGTACAGCTACCATGATTTTATTGTTCTAAGTTCCATTTTAATTGCTGCGCTATATTGTTCTTATCATCGTACAATTTTGCAGAGTAATCTTTTAAAAATACAATATATAAACTTTAAACAAGTTTAATCGCGATTTTCAAAGTTTCACATTTTCTTATTTTCAAGGAAAAACGATCGTCCTATCCGCGTCTGTACTTCTTAAGCGACGAGGATCTTCTCGAATTAGTGTCAGCCAAAGGACGAGGCTTAGAAGTTCATTTACCGAAACTGTATCAAGGCGTCGGGTCGATGATAAAAGACGATAATGGATTGACGGCCGTTGTATCGCCGGAAGGTGAAATATTGCAATTATCCCACCCTGTCGATCTTCGAGATCCATTACCGCGATGGTTGAGCAATCTTGAGGAGGGAATGAAAAATGCTCTTCGGCAAAGTTTAGAAAAATGCTTGGCGGATACTGCCCCCGATCCATCTGCCTATCCAACTCAAGTAAAATGTTTTCTATCTGTACGAACCTTTTACACACTTTTTTTTCTGCTTCGGTTAATACGAAATTACGAGAATACAAGCAATTCTTTTGTGAAATAAGATGCATAATGAAGAATATCCATTGATCGATTATTTATGCAGTTTCTTCTATTTTTTAATCAGGTTTTAAGTTTCCATCAGAAACTCGAAATACTTAAAAGATAATTAAAAAAATTAAAAATAAAAGGCAGAAAAAGGAGAAAAAAAATAAAAAAAAAGTTCGAAGTATTCCTAACGTTGTTAATATTTATTTTGAATACCTATTAAGGTTCTACTACTGGCAGAGAGGATTCGTTTCACGGAGCGATGCGAAACCGCTTTAAAGGAAGGTCGTTCAGCTTTGAAGAATCTCGTCGAATATCTGGAGACACAAAGAGCTAAATACAGAGGACTGGAAGACGCTGCTGACAAATTAATGGCTTTAAAAGCACGCGGGCTTCTACTCGATACTGTTCATCATCTTGGGGTAGCCAGGAATCTTTTGAACGTCACTCTGCAGGAAGAAAGCACCGTTTGGACCTGGCAGAGACAAATAAGGAGTTATAGAACTGTAGGATCGTTTACCTGCTTCTTTGTTTGAAGGAACAGCTACTAAACATATTTTCCATTATATCATTTATTTTCGATTTATGATACTAGCGATGCTGGTCGTAAAGTTTTTATCAGTATTCAGTCAATACATGCAAGATATTATTCTCTTTGAAATGTGTCATTATTGAATATAATGTAAATATGAACATCTGTGGAATAAGAAGAATTTAAATTTAATTTATTAAATATTAAAAATTAAATAATCAATTTTTATATCTAAAAAAATACCTTCAAGGATCAAAATAATTTTTTGAATGTGTCATTATTGAATATAATATAAATATGAACATCTGTGGAATAAGAAGAATTTAAATATAATTTATTAAATATTAAAAATTAAATAATCAATTTTTATATCCAAAAAAATACCTTCTACGATCAAAACAATTACTTGACAATTAAATTTTTTTCGTTATTATTTTACTGCTAGTAGAAAAATTGAAAACTCGACAACGATTTTTAATCTTTCTTTGTGTTTATTAATTATAGAACAAGGAACCCGTCGTTCGTTGTGCCGGCGCAGAATTCCCATACTGTTTCGAGTACCAAGGGGCGGCTGTAGGCTTAGTTCAAACACCGTTAACCGAAAGGTGTTTCTTGGCTCTGACTCAGGCCATGAAGCTCGGTTTAGGTGGCAGCCCTACCGGACCAGCTGGAACTGGAAAAACTGAAAGCGTGAAGGCACTCGGTGCTATTCTTGGCAGGCTCGTTTTAGTTTTCAATTGCGATGAAGGTAATAAAATATTTCGAAGTTTACGAGCTCAAAATTGGTTTTCGTGGTTCGACAATTGCCTTTATGGATACACATTAAATAATCACCCTCGTAACTTTACCCAATGCTATTACTGGACTACGGATTTTTATGCACTTATAGGAAATTCAAGATATAAAATAATATAAAATCCACGTAATATGAAAACAATTGCTGAAACAAGTAGCTGAAACAATTTTCTATCGAAGTTCTACCTTTTTACTATAATTTTAAAAATATTAATTCGCATAGCTATTACTGTATAACTATTTTACCACCATATTTTATTTATAGCATTATCAATTCCTAGTTCGTACTTAAAAGCAACAAACTTCACTTAATTACAATTTTCTTTCTCCTATGAATGAATAAAATTCCTATTACAAAAGGTTAACACTTTCAATTCGTGTTGCTTTCTATGAATTATTAAAATTATCATTTACGTTTCCATTCATCCAAACATTCCTCGATCAGGAATGGATGCCGGAAGTATGCGACGAATTCTGGGCGGCCTCGCTCAGGCCGGTGCGTGGGGTTGCTTCGACGAGTTCAATCGTCTCGAAGAGGAAACGCTCAGCGCCGTGGCCATGCTCGTTAGACCACTTCAGGAAGCAGTACGCGATGGTTCATCCCAAGTCTTGTTAGGCGATCAAAAAATTAACCTAAATCGTCAATGCTGCGTGTTCATCACGATGAACCCTGCTGGATCCGAATATGGCGGACGACGCAAGCTTCCGGACTCTCTGGCGCGACTCTTTAGACCCGTCGGTATGGCGCATCCGGACAGGTCTGACATTGTAAAAGCGTTGCTGGAGTGTGCCGGATTCCTGGACGCATCGACGCTCGCGAAACAGCTCGTGGAAACGCTCGACATCGCGGAGATACTGCTTTCGAATCAGCCGCACTATGACTGGGGACTTAGGGCACTTAGATCTGTGCTTGATGCTATTCCTACGAAAACCGACTTGGACGAGACTAGCAGGTTGAATATTTTTATTGTATAATTGTTATAATTGTTAAGGTGATTCTGGGTGAGATGTCTTCATCTTGTGTAGGCTATTAAATGTTCCGTCTACTATAAACTGTATCAATTGGCTATCAACTGTTTTCAGTAATACACTGAATATTGTAAATGTTAATATTAATATTATAAATCGGTATTTAATTTAGCAAATATGGTTGTTAGTTCAGATGTCGATTAAATTTATGCTACCTAAATATAAAAACACAAATTAAATTTATGTTAGCTAAATTTAAAAACACAAATTAAATTTATGCTACCTAAGTTTAAAAACACAAATTAAATTTGTCCTACATACAATCGCAAATTAATTTTTTTATAACAGATTGTTAATTTAATGAAAATAAGGTAACGAATGAGAATTTCATGAAAATTATTCGTTACAGATTGGTAATAGAACTGAAACGAAGTTTTAAACACTTAGAAAAAAATAATTTTTAATTAAATATATTATTTATAATTTCACAGTGTTACTCAATTCATAAATATAACATTTTTACGTTCTGTATTACAGATTAGTGGCCGCGATTAGGGCATCAACGTTACCTAAATTGACCGAAGAAGACACCCCGCGATTTCTTTCCTTGCTAGAGGACGTTTTCCCAAGAGCAAGCCCATCTTCGTCCACGTTCATCGAAAGACAAGATTTGCAGAACGCTTTGCTCGAGCTTTGCGCCGAAGAAGAATTAGGCAAAGAAATGGCGAACAGATGCATCCAACTGAACGACCAGTTGAAAAGCAGAACCGGCGTAGCGATCGTTGGTCCGCCAGGATGTGGCAAAACGACTATTAGAAAACTGCTGTGCGACGCGTTGGCAAAAATCGGTGAAACGGTTGTTCAGTTTCATGTATTCCCTGGCGCTATGCCGAAGTCGAGACTTTTGGGTCGCGTTGATCCGCAAACCAGGTATTATTTTTAAAAAAGTAAAATGTACTTTAGGATGTAATTGTATTTAGAGAGATATTAGCGCGACTGATCCACGTTTATTACAATTATCTTTTAAAATAACACGTATCCAGTTCTAGATTATTATTCTAAAATAATTCCCGTTCCTGAGTATTCGGGAACACTGTTTTAAAATCTGAGGAACATCGGTTCAATCGTTCTTGAATTTTGCGCTAACATAATAATCGGCTCTCTTTCTTTATAACATTATAGAACAGAAGTGGGGAACCTTTTTACCATTAGAGGCCGCATTTAAATTAGGAAATAATAAAGGAAGCCGCTATAATTTTTTTATAATATTTATTCAATTCTGTTAATTTTCAAATTGTCGTAATCTATGTAATTAAATATTAATTAATACAAAAGCTAGATTTTATGAAGGCCGCGCGTTCCCCACCTATGGTATAGAGTATAGATATAAATAAAAAAAAAATTCTTTAATTAATTGAGACAGAAAATTGAGTGAAAAAATTACCAAAAGGTTTCAAAGCTATGTTCAAGGAATTTTTGTTCGAAGTGATTTTGAACATCACGACAAATTTGTTTGAATATGATCTTTCTTTTTTTTAATCAGAGAATGGAAGGAAGGTCTGTTGTCCAACGCTATCGCATCGGCTGGAAACTCGGCAGTTTGGATCGTTTTTAATGGAGACGTGGAACCAGACTGGGCCGAAGCTTTAAACTCTGCTCTAGACGACAACCGATTATTGACCTTACCCAACGGCGTTGGTGTGAAACTTGGTTCTGGGATAAAGTAACTTTCTGTTCTCACGTAACTTATGAACAAGAAACATTTTATAACACTATATAAAATCGAATCGAATGTACAATATAGAATAGAATCAGTTAAAAAAGAACAATTTAAAAAGTATTTAGAATTTATAAACGTAAAGTTTTCATTCATAGAAATTAAGGTTGATGTAAAAAGTATGTTCTTTATACTTTGGTATTTAATAATATATTTTAATTATATTTAAGATTTCAAAATTAATTTCAAGGACTTCGATAATATTCCTTGTCAAGTCATTGAAAAATATAAATTATCTAACTTATATCAAACTTTTTATCAGTCTTTATTCTCCGGTAATGATACGATACTACACGTTAAATCATTGAATAAATAATTAATACTGTTAAAATTCGTTTGAAAAAATATTTATTTCCATGCACTTTTCACAGATTCATCTTCGAGACACACAAACTCGCCGGTGCGAGTCCTGCCACAGTGTCTCGATTAGGGGTTGTTCATTTGGGCTCGACGAATCCTAGCTCTTTGCTAGTGTCGTTACGACTGAATGCACTTCCAGAGGTAGCGAAGGAATTCGCGAATTCCCAACTTTGTCCCTGCGTTGAGGAGTGTTTGAAAATCAACGCAGATGTTTCCTCAGCATCGGGGTTAATGGACTCGGTGCTTTGCCATTTGAAGAGCTCTCCCACCTACACTTCCGCTTCTTATGCTCTGCTAGCATCTTTGTGCAGTCAAATAAGAGATGAAAGCGCCAGAGATGAATTAGCACGTTTTATTTACCAATCTACGGATTGTTGGTGAGGACATTGAATTTTTCTTATACAATTGATGAAATTATTCCGACTGGTTAATATTGAGTTTCAGAGGCAAATTAGTTGGTCTAATATTACTTGAAATATTACTTGGAATTTTAGGTGTCCAAATCCACAGAAACCGTGTTTCGTATTATATAACGAAGATACGGATCGATTGGAAGCTGTTGGGGATGCCGATGAAGCGACAGATACCGAAGATGGTCCTGTTTCATTATCAGGTATTTGATAAATTTGTGACAAATTTCGAGTAAGCATAACTATTGAGTGTAACATACATAATAATAATAAATCAGAACACTTATGCTTAAAAGAATAAAAGAATAAAAGAACAAAATATTATAATATGGGACCTTGTTAAATAAATATAAAACACATTATTAGTATTTAACAAATAACATTTGCAACCAGAAAATCCTGTAAAGTTCATTTTACACGACTTGTTCAAAAATGATTTAAAACTTATTATAATTTAACCCTCTATAGCCCGAATTTTGTCTGCTTATTGGAGAAAAAATTACGATTACAGTTTTTTAGTTTGATTTGAAAATGTTGTAACTAATAATTACTGTAGATGGATCGTGGTGTCGCTACGGTAATACAGTAATCAAATTTAATAGTGCGGTGATAACTATAAAACAAAATAAACGAAATAAATTTTTTAAAATATAGATAAGTTTGTAACTGTTAAGTCACACGGTCCCATAGAGGGTTAATATCATTGTTAAATTGAATATAGCGTATAATGTATAATTCAGGTGCAATGAAGGGTGCTTTATCGTCTGTCTTACCATGGATCAAAAATACCCAACCAATAATGATAAGAGGGCCAGAGGGTTGTGGAAAAAGTGCTCTGATATCTGTCATACTATCTTCGATACGAAACATTGAACAATCGACCTTGATAAAAGGTTCTTCTCTCTACGGACCCCAGGATCTGGTGACAAAATTAAAAAGGGGTTGCGTGCAACTAAACTCGTCCTCTCATGGGAGAACGTATAAACCTAGAAATGGATCTAGAGTCGTATTAATCTTAGAAGACCTCCATCTTGCATCCAAAGATTTACAGGTACTGTTAAACAGTGATATTATTTAGTCGATACACGAAAAATTAAATGCAATTACAAGAATCGTAATTATTTAGGAATTGGTACGAGAGCTGATTCAAGAAGGAGGATTCCACGAAGAAGATCTGGAATTCGCCAGAGTTCCTTTAACAATCGTATGCACCGCTGATGCAACAACCAGATTGCATCCAAGGCTGGAGGCACTTTTGTCCACCCATTATCTTCCGTAAATACTATTTTAAAAATATAATTAACTAAATAATTAACTCTTTCGATACTATGGGCGACTACAGTCGCTCGCTAGGAATCGATTTCTGCGTATTGCGGGCGATTATAGTCGCTCGACTATTGGATATTACGAGTAATTGTAGTCATTTAACGAATCGCGTTTTTATTTGAAAATTGCACGCATAAAATGAGAAAAATTCTATTTATTATATGCAGAAATGTTAAATTAGATGATTCAACACATAAAAGCACAAAGAATCGTTATGTTCTTTATTCTGCAACTATGGTCGCGTTTTTCTACAGAGACTTCCTTAGCGAAAATGTTAATTTTCATATTTCCGAATATCTATTTATTTCTCATACACGCTGGCTTAAAAAATTTCTTTACCCCGCAGATATCCAAGTTCGAAGGATATGGTGGCAATCTTAGAATTACATCTAAGAAACTCATTGAAGGGAGATCGCGTTATGATGGAATCATGGATCGCGCAAATGGTGCCTGTCATGTTAGAAGCTTTCCGATCGATGAAATCTTCTCGCGGCTCGTCCGTCGATTGGACTCCCAAAGATTTGATCTTATGGACAGATAGCTTGAAGTATTATCCATCCCCGGAGGATGAATCGAATATCACGCATCATTTGCTGGATGCTGGACGGCGACTATTTCATCCTCGGTAATGATACTTTCAAGCGTTAAAGTGTTTTGGCCTTGAAGTTCCAAGGTAAAAGCTGTTCAGCCATAGATTTTCAAGCTTAAAGATTTTTTATCTTCGGCTTTAAAAAGTCTTTTCTTTTTTTTCTTTTTTTTCTTTTTTTTCTTTTTCATTTCAAATTATCAGACTTGCAATTTATCAACGAATATTAAATTCGTAGATAAGAAAAAGTGTTAACATTCTTTTTTCGTCTATAACAGACTAATATCCAGAGATCAGTCGCGTTGGGAATCCATAATTCTTTCAAAGGCCTCGAAGTCGATCGCGTCCGGAAGGGACGTTTACATATGGAAACGCGGTAATAATGGATTGTTGCCATTGGACGAGGAACAATGGCAGAAGGAGATAATTAACGCGGCAGCGAGATGCGCGAGAGAAGGCGATCCTGTACATGCATCGATTTCATCTCACCTGTTGCACACGGTGAGCGGTAAGCGCATTAAATTAACTTAATTTTACGTTATTTCCAAACGAGCTTAATTCACCGATCGCCAGCCCTGTATCTGACCAGTTCGTAAGTTTAATACGATTATATTCCCGACAATTATATCGTTGTTGGCCGATCTTTCACCTACGATTCGTCTAATTATCGGTCTATGATTATTGCTGTATTACAGATCTTGCTATTCGTGTTTTCACGGTTTTGGTAGATTAGAATAAATAGCGTTCGTTCGCACCATTTTATCCGTTATTAAAAGAAAAGTAATGAATTTTTCAAAAGATCCGTGATTCTTTGCAACGATAATATTCGGTAACGAGAAAAATAATTTATGCATCATTGTGTTTATTTTGGCATTTACTTATTGATAGATATATAGTAATGTAATAGTGCTTTTATGTGACTACAAAAATTGGTATGTTTGAAATAAAATATAGAATTTGATGAAAAATTGTCTCGTTTTAAAATATGAGTATACACAGTTACTGTATGTACGAGAATAAATCTCTAACGATTTTGACTAAAATATTTGCTTCGTATTAATATATTGCAACGGTTGCCGTATCTTCTACGAATGAACAGCTACTTAACCCCTTCCCGTACTTCAGCGAGTCCGACTCGCGATGAAGATTTTGGCCCAAACATGAATATCGCGAGTCAGACTCGCGACCAGATACTTGGGCCAAACGTAAACATAACAAGCTGAGCTCGCGGACTGATTTTTTGCCCGTTATGATCGTGACGTGAGAAGTATCATACCATGGAGGATTTCTAGAATTGTACGTATTTCCTTTTTAGATATTCATTCAGTTTTATGATTAAATTTTTTTAAATAATACGCCATTTACTTTTAGGCGTAGTATTATTACATTTCTCAGAGAACCGAACTGTTATACATATACCACAATATTATATACAAAATATAACAAATTTATAATATCTATAAAAGTAAAATCGTAAGAGTTTACTTCCTCAACAGACGTGTCGCGTAAAATTGACTATACCACAGGTATCGCGGTCATCTACATTTCGGTTCGTATCGCGATTGTTTACAAGCATCGGTCTGGTCTGTTTAGCGCGCGTTGATGCCTACCGCTTGGGCCCGAGTTTCGTCGAGCTAAATGGCACGGGAAGGGGTTAACAATATTCTGTTTACATTTTCTAAGGCTTAAGCTGGGCTTTTGGAACGAATCTAAGGGGCGTGATTTTGATCGGACGACCCGGAGCTGGAAGGAAATCTGCAGTAACGCTCGCTGCCATGTTTTCATCCCTGCGTTTAGTAGACTCTGGACCTGGTACGTTATGAATACTTTCCACAATCGTAGAAAGTTTATGCTAGAAACAAAACTGATTTAAAATCCATAGCTTAACTCTTGTACCTAATATTAACAAAATTCCTTCGGTTCTCATTTCTAGGAGAGAATATGCGAAATCTCTCCGTTTCATTATTTTTGTAAGATATTTTAACCGCTTGCAAATTGTATAGGACATTTTTTTAGGTCGTGGACGAATTTCGGTGAAAATCGCAGTTCAAGCTGCTGGAATCGATGGCGAGCCGACTCTGCTTCTACTGGAGGAGCACCACACGAGAGAGGCTGGATTGGCCGTTTTGGCAAGTGCAATAGTGTCGAGAGGTGAACTCCCAGGATTATTTTCAGTGGAGGAACTCGACGGGTTAATAGCGCCACTGGCTGACATAGCAAGAAGAGAAGATTTTTCGGGCACGTTGGAGCAGTACCTCTATCATCGTACGTGAGCAATTTCAATTTTTCAGGCAGAAAATGATGAAATCGAAGAGACAGTTACATTCCTATTGAAACGTAATCTTACTCAAATTTTACTTTCCTCTTTCAAGTAAGAAATCGTTAGAATGATAAATGGAAATTGGACAGACTGCCGAGGAGAAATTAACATAAAATTAACAATTCAGTACAATCCAAGCAATCTGCACGCTGAGATTGCTCCGCGTAAAGAAATGAGTTCCTTATTATATCCTTCGTTATTGCAGTACGGTATTATTTCAATTTGAAGAAGCCATTATTTCGCGTTTCAGAATGCTGACATTAATATTCCATTCGTTACAATTCGCGATATTATATAATAGAAGAGCATGCATTTTCGCGATTTTCTGTTATAAAATCTTAAAAATATAAAAATTTGTCTTCCTTGAGTTACGTATCTTTTCGCATACCGTTCGCTTTGATTTCTTCGGTACGAATAAATATGCTTTAACCCTTTCGGTACGAGCGCTTCGTCCGCTGTGACACTCCCGCTGTACACACGAAAATGCACACATAGCGCGTGGTCAGTCCTCTTTTGTATGAAGATTTTTCTAAGCGTTAAATAAGAATTGTGCTTAATAAAACAATATTTCTTCTGACAAGTGTTGTTTATAATTTTAATATTAAAAGGCTTTTATATAAAATTCTATTAATTATATAAATAACACTAGGTCATCGGATAGATACCGTATATATCCGGTGCTCGTACACACAAGTCATCAAATGGATGCCGGATATATCCGGCGCTCGTACACACAGGTCATAAAATGGATGCCGGATATATGCGGCGTTCGTACCGAAAGTGTTAATTGTCGGTAGTTCCACTGTTAAATTTTATCATTGATATATATTTTTAATCAATTTCATAGGTCTGCGAAATTATCTTCGAGTGGCCATCATTTTGGACACCAGTGAACTGCGTTCGTCTTGGTTATCGCGATCGGGACTCCTCAGACACTGCGCGCTCGTTGGTCCAGGTCTCGGTAGCGAATGGTGGTCCTGGGAAGGTCCTCTGACAGAGATAGCCTGTCAACAAAATGGCATCGAAGTCGAAGACCCCGAGGAGATATCGCCTGGTATCAAGACGATGGTGAAGGCTCATCTTCAAGCTCCGCGACAGCAACAAGCGCCAGCTCGATTCTTTGCATTGCTGCACACCTGGAAACACTTGCACGTGACTTGGAGCGAGGAGGTAGAGCAAAAGTTAAACAGTCTCGAAGCTGGTGTGGGAAAGTTGAAGGAAGCTGGCGAGCAAGTAGCTAAATTAGAAGACGAAGTTTCTAAGCAGCGTCTGGAATTGGAGGTACGATTAATTTTTATTTTAATAATATTAAATATCGCAGCTTTCACAAATTTATTATACTTTATTGTACTTTATCGTACTTTATTGTACTTTATTGTATCTTAAAATTTTAGGATATATATTCCGTATTAGTTAACGCGTTAAAATATTTTCGGTCAACAATTTAAAAAAATTAAATTAAACCGCGTTAAACAAAGATTACAACTTTCCTCTTCAGGCTTTCACAATTTTCTTTTTCAATTTTTAGGTGTTTTGCGACCAAATGTTTTTAAACTAGTATTTCAACACACAGTCTAAAGAAAAGCCGACCAAAATCGACGTGTCAAACGTATTGAAATTACTATTCCGCATAAAGTTTCATTCGGTAGAACGTTAGAATGTTAAAATTAATTTCTCGGTTGAGGATGTAAATTAAGGATACTGATTAATAATTTTGGTAAATTAATTAGAAGTACAGCGGGCGGTGGTAAATTATAATAATCTCGGACTTGTCAGGCGGAACAAGGGCGAGCCAACGCAGCCCTCGAACAAATCACGGCTACGATGAGAGGTGCTACGGGGCAAAGGGGAGAAATGGCCAACTTGAAAGCTGAAACTGAACGAGAGAGTGCGGAGCTGGCACGCAGAAAGGTAAACAAGACACAATGGGTACGGAGAGTACGTGCCTCTTAATTTTCAATAAGTTGTTACATTTTATTAAGTTCCACGTGTCGTTTCCATAACACAAAATCTTGTTAGATTAAAATAGTTTATGATTTTCTTTATAATCTATTTATCCTTATTCTAAATTTATTATCTGGTAATTTATAGACGGATGAGTATACGTAATTTTGAAAAAAAAAA
>SMSQ01026161.1:107843-151629 GCA_019453375.1 Ctenoplectra terminalis | reverse complement strand
TTTAAAAAAAAAAAAAAAAAAAAAAAAAAGAAAAGGAGAAAAACAAATTTTATTTTACCTACAGACTGATATAGAAGGAGAATTAGGAAAAGTCGAGCCCTTAGTAGAACAAGCAGCACAAGCAGTAGCTGGCATCAGCGCTGACGCGTTAGCCGAAGTTCGTTCTTTGAGAGCACCCCCAGCGCCTGTAAGAGATGTTCTCGAGGGTGTCCTCCGATTGATGGGCATAAAAGACACGTCTTGGAATAGTATGAAGACGTTCCTGGCAAAACGTGGTATTAAGGATGAGATTAGGTAGGCACTTTGGTGACATCAATTTTTTTAATGTTACTTTTTTCATTAACATTTAACAAATAGCAAAAATACCAAACACTACAATACATAGCGATAAGAATAAAATTAAGAAATAAATTTAAGATTCAAATACTTTACAGTTCTAAGTGGAACACTATAATTTAATTTCGGTACAAAATATTTATGAAAAATTATAACATATAGTAAGAGGAATAAAATTCAGAAATTTTACTTAAAGTTTAAATTATTTTTGCAAAATTAAATTTCTTAAATACTTTTTCTAAGTGACACGCTATAATTTAATTTCGGTACAAAATATAAATTTTTATGCATTAAAAACTTCATATAATTATTACACGAACCTCAGCTACCAAATAATACTTTTATCTACACCATGATTTCTTAAACACTTACAATTATTGCTTAACTCGTAAGAAGTACATTCATACCGACAAACGAACGATATTCTCGCTCGTACTTGAGACACCTATACGTATAAACCAGAAGTCGA
Organism: Ctenoplectra terminalis; assembly: GCA_019453375.1. Classification (NCBI taxonomy): domain Eukaryota; kingdom Metazoa; phylum Arthropoda; class Insecta; order Hymenoptera; family Apidae; genus Ctenoplectra; species Ctenoplectra terminalis. The sequence goes on along the minus strand of SMSQ01026161.1, from coordinate 150,824 downwards.
AACTGTTCAGACAATTCGTAAAGAAGACTTTCCTCTCATCATCCATTTCATCAGAAACCATTCACGCGAATCTCAAAAACGCGGTAACGTCTTTGTTCCATTTAGAACGTGGGACGCGAGAAGAAGCACATCGTCGAGTTTGGAAGCGGTTGCCAAGTTGGTCAAGGAGCGACCGGAGAGTTTCGAGGAGAAAACCGCGAAACGAGCCTCGGTGGCCGCAGCCCCTTTGGCGGCCTGGGTTCTTGCAAATCTTCAATATGGTCAGATTCTTCAGCAGGTCGCGCCTCTTGAGAGGGAGCAACGACAATTGGCCGAGTAGGTTGCTGATGTTTAACCAAAACATATCATATTTTAAACAATAAGATTTTAACAAGATTATTGTGCCGTATAAAATCGCCAACTAATTTTATTCATTGGTTAATATAAACAAAAATTTGATTCCTCGTAAAAAGATACCTCGTTTCTTAAAAATGAAATGCGATCAAATAATAGCGTGACTCGAGGAATTGTAGAAAATAAATAGAATGCAATTTTTATATCGTCTACGACATGAAGTTTGAATTTTAATAACATTATTATTCTATATAAAATCGCGGACTAATTTTATTCTCTACTTAATATAAAAGACATTTGATTCCTAAAAAAGAGTATCTTAAAAGTGAAATCCAATTAAATAATAGAGTGACTCGAGGAATTGTAGAAAATAAATAGAATGCAATTTTTATATCGTCTACGACATGAAGTTTCAATTTTAATAACATTATTATTCCATATAAAATCGCGAACTAATTTTATTCTCTACTTAATATAAAAAACATTTGATTCCTAAAAAAAGGTATCTTAAAAATGAAATGCAATTACATAATAACGTGACTCGAGGAATTGTACAAAATAAATAGGATGCAATTTTTATTTTGTCCACGACGTGAAGTTTGGTTCTTTATTAATAAAACTTAAGTATGATAGAAAAAATATATTCGTTTATTTTAAACGTATCTATATACCACAGTGATGAGTAAATTAAAATTTCTAATTTTTATCTTAAATGATAAAGTTTGACAATTGACGCCCTAATATATTGATAAAACTGTTTAAATTCCCAATAACAGGAGTATAAATAATATTTTAGACGGTTGTCAGCAGCCGAAGCTCAGATTGGCAAGCTAGCAGCTGGACTCAACACCGTAGAAAGTCGCGTAGCTCAACTTCAAGAGGAACTCGCGGAGCATTCGAGAGGTGCAGCTGCGCTTCAGCTGCGTGCCGAGGCGACAGAGGCGAGGCTAGCCACTGCTAGAGCCTTGTTGCAAAAACTGGACACGGAGCATCGTGATTGGCAAGCTCAATTGGAGGAATTGACCAGCAGGAAGCAAAAATTGGACGTCGAAGCTGCCAATGTTGCATCCTTACTGGTTTACGAAGTACGCGTAATAATTTGTCGTATGCTCTACCATAAGATTTTCCTTAAAATATATCAATAAGTTAGCCGAACAATTAAAGAACTCAAAATTAAAAAAAAAAAAAAAAAATGAAAATAACCCAAATCAAAAACATTTTTAAATCTACCATATTAATTTTCTTTTTCTCAAAGAGTAAACGTTAAACAATTTAAATTACTAAACTCAATTCCGAACGAGTCTATAATTCCGTATAGGAGCGGTAATATTTAAAATCCTTTAATTAAAAATAAAAACCAAATTTTCTAAAGTCACCGATCAAAATATATTTGCAAATATTCGATGCTCGAGCAACTACAAAATTAAAATCAATAACTAGTGCAGATTTTTTGGAATGAATTAAAATAATGAAATACAGGATCCTGGAAAAGACGACAAGTGGAAAAAATCAGCCATCGATCTTCTAATTACTGAGAGAGAAAGACTGCTCTGGCGAGCTCAAGGTTTACCAGTGGATACCGGAAGTCTGGTTGGTGCTTCCTGCGCTCTCAGAGGTCCGTTGGTTCCCATATTCGTGGATCCATCCGGTGTGGCGGTAACTTGGTTGAAAAACAACGTTGGTTCGAGAATGGAAGTCACGAAACCAGAAGATGCAAAGTTTTTAACCACCTTAGAATTGGCTGTACGATTCGGCAAGCCATTATTGGTAGAGGAACTCGTGGAATTCCCATCGATTTTATTGCCATTGCTACGTCAACGTCCTTTGAAACTTGGCGAACGAACTTTACCGGCTCCTCAAGGTTTCAAACTTTTCCTGGCCACCAGACGAGACAGATTGGAAGGTTTCCCGAAAGAAGTTGACGCAGTTTTGTTCAAAATCGCACTTGGAGGTGGAACTAAAAGTTTGGCGGAAAGATTCGTTGAGAAGGTGAGGAAAGTTCTTCGATTTATATTCGGGATAATAGGCAAAATCAATTCTAGCGGAATTAATATGAAATAGGTTGAAATAGGTTGGTAAATATTTGATTATTGCAGCATTGCAGCATGAGTTGAAAGAATGAAATAAAAATTGCTTTGAATATTTAATATAATTGGAACAAATACAGAATGTTTCAAATTGTAATTTAATAAATTAGTAACGTTGAATATATTTATTTGAAAGGGCTTTTACGCAGACTAATAATTGAATGCTACAAATTCAAATTAAATTTACAAAGAATACAGCTTTTAAAATTTATCCATAATAATCGTGTCAGCAGATATCGACGGGGTAACAAAGTTTAATTGATTCGAAAAAACGTCTTAATTTTAACTCAAAGAGAGAATAATAAAATCACATGCAAGCTAAATTATTATTCGCGATCTCAAGACGAAGTAAAAGAAAAAACGCGAAGAAATAAAGTTTGCAGCGCGAAAAAAAAGTTTCGAACGCTTCGGAACGGTCAACAATTTTTCCATTCCTTCCAGAAAATGACTCCATTCACAGACTACTCCTATTCCTTCACTCTTCACAAAATTCCATCAAACATACTTTTCCTTACTTTCGCCAAACCATTTCTTCTCTGTGTTCCGCTGAAAAATTGAAAAATCTGTTCAAACGACAACCTGTGCTCGACTGTTCGACAATGAGATTGGAAAACTTCCCGTTGATCGTTCAAACTACNTCCCATCGATTTTATTGCCATTGCTACGTCAACGTCCTTTGAAACTTGGCGAACGAACTTTACCGGCTCCTCAAGGTTTCAAACTTTTCCTGGCCACCAGACGAGACAGATTGGAAGGTTTCCCGAAAGAAGTTGACGCAGTTTTGTTCAAAATCGCACTTGGAGGTGGAACTAAAAGTTTGGCGGAAAGATTCGTTGAGAAGGTGAGGAAAGTTCTTCGATTTATATTCGGGATAATAGGCAAAATCAATTCTAGCGGAATTAATATGAAATAGGTTGAAATAGGTTGGTAAATATTTGATTATTGCAGCATTGCAGCATGAGTTGAAAGAATGAAATAAAAATTGCTTTGAATATTTAATATAATTGGAACAAATACAGAATGTTTCAAATTGTAATTTAATAAATTAGTAACGTTGAATATATTTATTTGAAAGGGCTTTTACGCAGACTAATAATTGAATGCTACAAATTCAAATTAAATTTACAAAGAATACAGCTTTTAAAATTTATCCATAATAATCGTGTCAGCAGATATCGACGGGGTAACAAAGTTTAATTGATTCGAAAAAACGTCTTAATTTTAACTCAAAGAGAGAATAATAAAATCACATGCAAGCTAAATTATTATTCGCGATCTCAAGACGAAGTAAAAGAAAAAACGCGAAGAAATAAAGTTTGCAGCGCGAAAAAAAAGTTTCGAACGCTTCGGAACGGTCAACAATTTTTCCATTCCTTCCAGAAAATGACTCCATTCACAGACTACTCCTATTCCTTCACTCTTCACAAAATTCCATCAAACATACTTTTCCTTACTTTCGCCAAACCATTTCTTCTCTGTGTTCCGCTGAAAAATTGAAAAATCTGTTCAAACGACAACCTGTGCTCGACTGTTCGACAATGAGATTGGAAAACTTCCCGTTGATCGTTCAAACTACGCGGGAAATGAAATATTGGATGTAAAGATTAATTACTTTTTTTTTTTGCCGGCGGGGAGGATAGGTTCTGTTGAAGGAAACGCCTGAGCTTGCGACACAGCGAAAGGAAGCTCTGGAACGCGAGGAAAAATTATCAGGAGAACGGGATACCGCGAGATTGGATCTGTTGGCACAGCTGGCCACCGCGAGAGGTCAAGACCTCCTTCAGGAATCTGAAGGATCACAAGGAGGGCTTTTGTCGTCTTTGGAAGGCACTCAATCGAAAGCCAAAGAAATAGCTCTGGCTCTCGAGGAAAGTCGACGAAGCTTCGAAGACGTCACCAGGTTGGTAAAAATTCATTAAGAAATATTTGTGTAACAAACAGAACGGTGGACTAACGAAGTTTCTTTCACTTTTTCAAATTTTGTCCACCTGAAACATCTGTGCGACTTCAAACAGTAAAAAGAAAAGAAAAATTACATGGTTTCTTGGTTCTCAATTTCAATATTGTTAACACATTGCGTACGGGTCACGAGATGTCTCGTATATAGTAAACCGAACTTTGTGGCCGGGTTACGGGATATCTCGTTTTACTGTTTTTTCATAAGTTCGTATCGAGGACTCAAGAAATTAAAAATAAATTTTTGTGTCATGTTACCAAGACAACCAAGCCATGCGTATTCTTATGGCAAATAATTAGAGAAATAAATGTACGTCGAAATTCCGAAAGAGTAGAAAACAATCGGCCAGTACCGCGATTACATCGGTAGGTCTGTGTCGATCGTGCATCGTATCTTATACAGTGTTTTATCGTTGTACAACATTTTGTTATTTCAAAGTCCACGTTTTAATTTACGAGCAAACGGTTTTTTAATTATTTTATAAAATAGACCCTGATTATAAAAAAGCGACAAAGCGAAAAATAAAAAAGTGCATATCTGCATCGCACAAAGTTTTTTTGGAGCGTTCAAAAATGTGCGGGTCCTGGAAGCGCGTTGAGCGAGCAGAGTGCCGTACGCAATGTGTTAAAAGTGGACTACCTTATACGAGCATATTTTACTTAGAAATTATTTAATTTATAAAGTTTCAGATTGTTCGATTAACTTCGTTTTGTTACACAAATATATTTCTTCGTGGAAGAAGAGTAGAAAAAGTTTATGAACAGGTATCTGTAATACAGTTTTAATTATTGTTCTGGTATTTGCTTATGCTGTTTATAGAAGAGCCAAAGAACATGAGAAAATGGCTAGGTTTGCGGCGAACTTGTATAAGACTGTAAAAGGTTTGACTGCTTTGAGCCCGCTGTACGTGTTCTCCGCGGAAGCTTTCACCGATATTTATTTGGAGGCGGAAGATTATAGGAGAACCATACTGTCGCAGGACAAAAAGGAACAAGATAAGCTGATTATTATAGGTTGATAGGCTTGACTCTTCATTATTGCTCCAAAGCTATGTACAGGAAACATCGATTGCCATTAGCACTGCAATTAGCGCTTTCGTTAAATTCGGTGTCAGATGTTGAAAGAAACTTTCTGTTGGAAGAAGTTCCGCTAAACGATGACGAAGATTCCGATTACAGGGTGCCCGATTGGGTACCCGAAGAACGGCGTCTGTCGGTTCGAACTCTAGTTTCGACGTTTCCACAAGTATGTCACCAATAAACTTTTGTTTTAAATACGTTCCATGCCGCGGTGATTGACGAAGATAAAATTTTTATTTAGCTAAACAGAGAAAGATCAAACTGTTAGGAATTCAACAGAAAAAATATGGAATTTTCACTTACCAGAACATAAATTAAAGACTTAGAAATTTAATGCAAGTTATATTTCTTTATTTTTCTTTTAATTGAATTCTGTTAATCGTACAAGCATATAGTAAAATAATAAAATCAATTTAATTTATAAATTAAATTCTAATATAACTTTTTCACTCGGATCTAAAATATTGCTGAAACGCATATATTTTTTTTTTTTTCTGTATTATAAAACGTCGTTTCTCGTTTAGATAGCCGCCAAAATGAAACCAGCTTGGTTGAACGACGTCAGTAATATTTATGCTGAAAATAGTTTAACCACGTTCCAAAAAATGTTGCTAATAAAAACACTTCGTCCGGATTATTTGCACACGGCGCTCTCGAAACTAGCTGCGGAAGTATTAGGTAAAGTAATTTAGATATTTTTCTTTGATTAATTATTTAATCAGATAGTTACACAAAGTGAAGACAAAATTATAGTACAACCGAATAAGAAGCGATCTTTTTCAATTTTTCTTCTTCTTGGAAAGTAGAAAATTCTGTTCGACAATTTACTTACAAATTTATTTCGATTTATTTTTACAGAAGGCCTCAACTGTTTATAGCATTGAAAATATTAGTATATTCATTTGTTGTTTCATTAATACGATTTTACTTTACAAAGGAGTGAAAGATTTAGCGCCTCCACATTGGTCCCTGAGGAAAGTAGCCGAACACGAAACCTCGTATCCTGTGTTACTGCTTTTGTCACCGGGAGCAGATCCAGGTTCAGAGCTCAGAGCATTAGCGAATAATCAGGTCGCATCAGCCGTAGGATTCGTCGAAGTGTCTCTGGGCCAGGGTCAAGTTGCTCAGGCTGAACTAGCGGTGGAGAGTGCTTGTCGGTAATGTATCTTTCTCATTAGCTTTATGGAACATTAACATCAAACTTTCTGTACCCTACCGGTTGTTCAGCGTGTTTACGTTACGATAAAAAAGTCACAGATTTGATTTCATACCTAATATTTAGCATACTCCGACTTGAAGGATGTTCGAAAGAAAAGTTTTAATTACAGAATTTGGTTCGCTATTAAATAAAAGAAAAATTTATACCCAATATTTAAAATACTGCTATTCGAAAGGTGTTCAAAATAAAAATAAAAATTAGAGAAATTTGACTCGTTATTAAATATAATAAAAATTTATACCCGATATTTAAAATACTGCTATTCGAAAGGTGTTCAAAATAAAAATAAAAATTAGAGAAGTTTGACTCGGTATTAAATAAAAGAAAAATGTATACTCAATGTTTAAATCATTGGTGTTTGATAAATGATCGAAAGAAAAATTTTAATCACAGAATTTAGTTCTCTGTTAGATAAAATAAAATATTTAACATTTTTGGCCGATCTTAAAAAGATTGCTGGCTTAAAAAATATTCGAAAGTAGAATTTTATTAATTACATAAGTTCTTTATCAGTAAATAGTAAATTTAAAGTTTATTCTTCAATTGTGTGTTACTGAATCTTCATATTTCTGTTATACACGTATATATTTAACACCTTGGATATACTTTCTAATTTGTAACTAACGTTTAATATATGCACGACGTGATACCTTGGCGATCTCAGTCGCTTTACAATCCTGGGATCCAGTTTCCGCTAACAAACATGGAACAATGCCTTTGGGTTCTAATAGAGTATAAGGAACTCCTAAGTAAACGTACAGCCATAGTCTCATTATCTTCACCAACTCACCTTACTGTAGTAGAGGTGCAAGGTTTTGGCTTGGAGCCATAGTCTTCTTAATGGCGTATCAAGTCAGCCATGATCTTTGTATCCGTGCTCTCTTCACGTAGCTTGGATTTGATTATGTATATAACGTACAGATTAAAGCACTACGAAAATTTGCATTACTATAAAACTATCAATTTTCATTTTACTCAATTTCATCTTATTTTCTTCTTTTTTTAATTTTATTCATTTATAAAATAAGAAATTAATAGTTAAGATAGTTTCGAAGACATTAATAGACATTATCACATAACATTCTCAGAACTTTGTATAAAAAACAAGTCATCTTTATAAAATTTTACAACTGTTAATTTGCAAACCCATCATTAAACCACATTCGTTGTTATTAAAAATCTTCCTATAGATTTGGCTAATTATGATTTACCGAGTGCAGTGCGATACCGTTAATCACTGTGACTATTATAGAAACCTTTTATTAATCACAATCAGCCCAAACCAAGGACAAAATAACCAAACCATTCTCTTTAACCAAACAGAAACGGAAGCTGGATACTCCTCAGCAACTTACATCTCGCTCTCAACTGGCTTCCCCGATTGGAAAGTCTCCTAAGATCATCCATGTGCACCAGCAACAAGAACCCCGCCACAAGAATCTGGTTAACCACCGAAGAATGTCTAGGATTCTATCCCAGTCTTGCGGGTCTCTGCTTGAAGCTCGCTTACGAGCCTCCAGAAGGTGTCAAGAGGAACGTCAAACGGTCCTTTCAACAACTCAATCAAAATCAACAGAACGCGAACGTTCCTGGCAGCCTTTTGCTGTCCTGGTTGCACGCCATACTTCAAGAACGAAGAAAGTTCGTCCCTCAAGGCTGGATCAGGCCGTACGAATGGAACGAATCGGACTTGGAAGCTGCTTACGAATTAGTAGTAAAAGAAATGGCGTCGAAGAAGAGCAAAGACAAGATTGGGAACTGGCAGACTGGCAGAGGACTGTTGGACGTGGCCATCTATGGCGGTCGTCTTCAGGACGATTACGATATGAGAGCGCTGTGTTCGATTGTTCGAAATGTTTGGTCTTCCGACGTGTTCGAGGGTCGAAGAAAGTTGGCTGGTGTTCTGAAGGTGGCCGAAGGCACGTTCGAGGACGCGGTTAAGGCTTTGGAACATATTCCTGATAGCGACTCGCCTAAGGAGTGCTTTGGATTGCCTGCGAACGCGCACAGGGCTTGGGAGAGAACCGCAGCCGAGGCGGCGTTGGCGCATTTGAAAGGTTTGTTGCGGTGCAGGGGAGTGGTTGAAACGAGTTTGGTTGTTTTAACCCTTTCGTTAAGGGTGCCGTATATATCCGGCAACTTGCATATACGAGCGCCGTCCTTCGTTGGCAAAAAAGAATTTACTGTATTTGTAGAGTTATTAATCATATAATATATAGTCATATAAATAATTATATAGACTTGATTCTATCGACTCATATTGGATTAATTCTAATAAACGTATATTTTTGATGTGAAAGACGTACTTGTAAGCACCGAAGAGTACCGACTCGCATTGTGCATACTTTTCGGCGCGGTGCCCCGTTCAGTGGCGTCACTCCGGCGGAGCGGACTGTCGTAAGGGTTAATACAGGATGGAAGATATTAACCCTTTACGAACTACCGCCGCATATATGTGTTCTGCGGAAACCATAAATTTAGCCATTGCATGAAATATATACCTGATGAATGATTGAGACGAGTTATAGTCTTTATTTTGTGTTAAATATAAATGCGTATTGTTTTTATTATTTTAATTATTTTNGCTTAACATTCCTGTTTATGCGAATTCGCAGAGGGATATATTAATTTGCTCGCTTCCGGTGAGGTGTCCTAGGGAGGAACACGATAACTGGTTGCGTCGAGGTGTCGCTTTTCACTTAAAATTGATTTAGTTCTTGAATACTAGTTTTCATTGAGCCATGAGGTTAGGAAGTCAATATAATGGCACCATTAATTAAAATTAAAGTTTTCATCAAGATAATTCATGTATTATAGATGTGTAATAATTTAATATGATTCATTATCGTGCACTATTGTTAGAGTTAACGCTATTGTTAGTCTTAAATCTTGTTTAATTATAAACCGCGGAATGTGCACTAACAGCACCAATTACGTACTTATTATTTNGTGAAAGACGTACTTGTAAGCACCGAAGACTACCGACACGCATTGTGCATACTTTTCGGCGCGGTGCCCCGTTCAGTGGCGTCACTCCGGCGGAGCGGACTGTCGTAAGGGTTAATACAGGATGGAAGATATTAACCCTTTACGAACTACCGCCGCATATATGTGTTCTGCGGAAACCATAAATTTAGGCATTGCATGAAATATATACCTGATGAATGATTGAGACGAGTTATAGTCTTTATTTTGTGTTAAATATAAATGCGTATTGTTTTTATTATTTTAATTATTTTTTGTTTTTTGAAAATACAATGACGAATTGGAAGAGTATTATTGCACCTTTTATATTGGTTCTTGGATCATCTTCTTTTGAAACATATTAAAAACTAAACAGTTTATGAGATATTTAATTTTTTTGTACTAAAACAGGTATTTATGTAGTCAAAGCGATAATCGGAGTAATTGTCGATAGGTGTTCTGATAAAAGTGTCAAGCAGCGATGACAAGAATACTAAAAAAGGGGAGTCAAAGATTCAGAGGGATCTGAAAGAATTGATTGACCGTCACGGCTCCATTTTTGAATCGTCGGCAACTATATGGGAAGGAAGAGACAAGAATCCACTGCAAAGTTTCTTTGTCGATGAAATGAATTTAACTAGGAAAACGTTGAATCTTATTCGTGCTGACATGGAAAATCTACGATTCGAGGATTCTAAGGTGAAAACGAATTGTTTAAAGTTCAATGAAACTAAACAGAGAAAATGGTAATAAATGGTAATAAATACAATAAATTGGAAAAATTGTTTCATAAATTCCCAGACTCCTAAACATTGGATGGAAGACTGGAACTATGGACCGAAAGAAGTTCTGCCTTTCGTCAAAGGATTGTTGTCCAGGTACCAAACCCTCGAATCCATCTTGACAATTTCCTCGTCTATCGTCGACATATCGCGATTGGCAAGGCCACGAGCATTCGTGACTGTTCTGAAACAACACACTGCGCGAGAAACGCGTCAACCCTTGGAGAATCTTCGACTTCGCGTGAACTGGTTTGAAAATCGCAGGAATGACCACTGGAAGGTATCGTTGATCATCGAAGGGCTCTTAATATCAGGTAACTTTATTTATTCTATTTATTTACCAATTTTTATCGATATCAGTGTTGAATAAAATGTTTCTAAAATATTTTCACTTGCATTTAAAAAAAATAATTAGATATTTTTTAATCAATTATTTACAAGTCCAGTTTAAAAAATATTCTAAATATAAAATTTATAAAATAATAATTTATAAAATATAGAATTTATAAAATATTAATTTGTAAAATATAGAATTTATAAAATGTAGAATTTATAAAATATTAATTTATAAAATACAGAATTTATAAAATATTAATTTATAAAATATAGAATTCATAAAATATTAATTTATAAAATATTAATTTACATGAAATTACATGTAACGCATAAATTACATATTGCAAATTTATTGAATAAACAATACGATGTATCCTAAATTCAGGAGGTCTGATAGAAGATGGCACATTAAAGGATCTGGACGCGAACGCAGCTTCCGTCGCAGCTGCACCCAGTTGCCAGATCGCATTTTTGCCCGAAAATTACACAGAGGATAACGCGATTAATAAAATAATGGGTGACTGTGTAGGAAGCAGTGATTCGGAAGATCTGCTTAACATTCCTGTTTATGCGAATTCGCAGAGGGATATATTAATTTGCTCGCTTCCGGTGAGGTGTCCTAGGGAGGAACACGATAACTGGTTGCGTCGAGGTGTCGCTTTTCACTTAAAATTGATTTAGTTCTTGAATACTAGTTTTCATTGAGCCATGAGGTTAGGAAGTCAGTATAATGGCACCATTAATTAAAATTAAAGTTTTCATCAAGATAATTCATGTATTATAGATGTGTAATAATTTAATATGATTCATTATCGTGCACTATTGTTAGAGTTAACGCTATTGTTAGTCTTAAATCTTGTTTAATTATAAACTAACAGCACCAATTACGTACTTATTATTGAAGTATTATTAATGTAAAAAAGCCGAATAAAATAAGATACACATGGAATTATGTATATTTTATTAGCATCGTTTTTCTATAGATTATTTATAATTATATAATATTCTGTATATAATTAATATCACTAACTACTATTACTAATTAACAGTTTATTCGATGAAGTAATAATAAAGTATAAATGACATATAATTTGGAAAAATAAAAATATTAAGTGTTCGCTAAAAGATCAAAATGCACGAAAGATTGAACAAAGTTTTACGATAGCCTATGATTCGATTGTAGTTTGAGAAGTTCATCTATAAATACATTTTCATGGAGGATGGGATAGGCTAAACTAAAGTAACTGAAAGTTAATTCCTTCGAGCTCGAAAGGTCGTTTCGAAGCTTTCGCCGATGGGAAAATCGAGCGGACGACCCACCAACTTCTCTGACCAGGGAATCCGCTTCCAATTAGATCAATCGAATGTTTCCAGATTTTGTCATTAACTACTTTGAATTTCAAATTGAATTAACTAATCACTAATTATTAAATAATAAACGCAAATAACACAGCTAGATAGTTCATACGGTAAAGAATAAAAATTAAGTTTCTAACTGTACATATCTTTCAATAATAAAATCTATAATTAACTATATTAAATATATACAGCTTAAAATATAAATATAACCAGGTTGGCCTGCTGGAATTATCGCCGGTAAAATATCTATCAGATAAGAAAGGTTAGCTTGCTCTATGAATTAAAAAAAAGTAGCAAAAATACCATTATATTAATACATTGGATTATTTTTTCAAACAATCGAAACGTGTGACGTAAATGAATTAGCTTAAATAATATATCAAATAACAGAAATTTGTCACGTCACAAGTTTTAATCTCATTTATATTTAATGGTTGCATTAAATGTAAAACCTAGATGACTAAGAATAAAATATAGTAATAGAAAGAAGTAAGAAAACCGTAAGTATTTTTTTAATAGACACAGAGTTCTTTAAATTCCAAAAATTAAATCCTAATAAACAAGAGAAAAAAAAAGAAAACAGTAAGGTTATCGAAAACAATGAAGAAACACGGTTTCGACAATCAGAAATCTTTTTATTACTTATAAAGTAATCGCTTGATACATTCTTCTAATCAGAAGTTACTCGTACGAGTTATATAGACTCAGAAAATAGCGAGCAGTAATTAGAGAAGTCACTGCAATTACACGATCGTTCCTGTAATCACGTTGGTTCGAAAAGCTGTTTATTACCAAATACTTTCGCTTGGCAAAGCTGTGATCCGATTCAAGCATACGATACAATCTCGCTCACCATCCATGATCTATCACGATAAATAAAAAACTCGCTAATTCTTAAAACCAAACAACAATTATCTACATTTCAACAATAATGGTAATAAAAATTCTTCATGTAGCGTACAACACTGGAAGAGTTAAACGCTTAACGCGTTCGCTACCAAACGTCGCACACGTGTGTCGCGTTGAAAAGCTAAATTTATATGTATTTATATGTACTTTTTACTAAATTTTAATATCACGTAAATAAAAATCTGCGGTAGCTTGCAGAAATTTAAAATATAAGTCTTGGGCTGTGACTGGAATTTCTTCTTCGCTGCATGGTAGCGAACGTGTTAAACAAATTTCCTTATCGTTAAAAAAAAAAAATAAAAAAAAGTTCATACACTCTCTTCGAACCACTTAATTACTCATTCATCGATTAACCACCGTCATAAATAACGGCGAAGGGTCAAACAACCATTTACCATTTCGAACCATTATCTCGCAATTTTTAAAGTCGGCCCCCAATAGAAAGAAGTTTCACAACTTCGCCAAGTAGAAGCGTTTAGCAAGGACAGAATATAGAATATAACAGACCACCCAACTTTCGTGACAGCGAAATACGAACGGACTAAGCTCGACTCATTACTGAGGGGAAAATCGGAGTATTTAGGTCAACGTTCACAATGCACAGCGAGCGACAACAGTGGCCCTTTTGTTTCTCGTTCTGCCGCAGTCAAAACAGACCGGCTGCAATGTAAATTAGCGGCGCACAGTTAACCGGCTAAAATCGTCGCGAGAATCGATTAAACATCCCCCTGGCTTCGTTTCGAATGACGTGAACCGGTTGACATTTCATAACCTACATTTATTTCTCGTTTTTTCGTTTTTTCCCCCTTTTTTTCTCTTTTTTTCTCTTTTTTGAGCGATTTTCGGTAAAAGCTATTTTTCGCAGATATTTGTGAGGGGATTTTGTTTTGTCGGAAATTTGAAAGGAACGATGGTTGTTCGACTGTTTTAATCATTGTTCTGTGGAGTTGAAAAGGATTCGAACAGAGTTACGTAAATCAGGGAGAGTTGAGAAATTGTAGCACCTCCTGATTTTTGTTTCAAATAGATATCGAGTTTATATATTTTATTAATATATTTAGAGTTAATTGGCAACTCAAATCTATGGAACGGTAAGATAAATCGTCTATCTATTAACTTATTCTATTTGTAGTAAATATACTACTTTGTCTTTTGTTTCGTTTGCTTATTGTTCATTTAAAAGTAGAGAGTGCAGACAACAGTGACTTTGAACCTCCAATTAATTTCAAGTTGATTACAATCGAATAACCGATAGACATAAAATTCAACAATAATGAATCAAATTTTAACTAATATTAACAATACAATATAACAAATTTTAAATAATAATAACAAATTTTAATTCAAATTGCGATGAATTTAAATTTTGCTCCTTAAAATACACCGCGTAACAAAAAACGGAAACAGTCATTCAACAGAAACATACTATTTCCATAACAAACTAATCTTTCAAATTTTTGTTAAAACTCTCCATCCATCCCGTATCTTCCTACAACTACGAAAACATTACTCCCGGACAATTACAAAACCCACAAAAGAGCATACTAAATATATAAAAGAAACAATATCACGTATCGACAATACAACCACGAAATTGACTCTATCGTAAGATAAAATAATTTCTGGCAAAAACCGGGAAACTTATTTCATTAAACTTAGCGAAAGTAATATTCCCAACTGAAAGAGTATTATAGTTTCCGTACTTTATTAAACAAGCAACGGAGTAAGGGATAATTTAAACAAAACGCGCTTCCAACTATGCTCTCGAACAACATCAAAGCGGTACCAAACGCAAAGTTTCGAGCAAACTAAGGCCACCAGTCGCCGGCAACGCGTCGCGAGCGTGGACCGGAAGTATATCGAGCGCGCGAAGTATACATATCAATTGCAGCGTTAGCATGGTTTCATCGACGACGGTCTAAGCGGAGAGGAAAGAAGTGGAAACGCACACACGGACAGACGAGAAGTGGTTTAGCGACGCGGACTCGGCCCGAAACGTCGTGATTGTCGCCAATTTATTGCTCTAAGAACTTAAGATGAAACTCACGGGCCGAGGCCGCGTCCCTAAGAAAGGCAATACTGTGTTTCTTTTCCTCTCCGGGAAACACTGCGCCATTTTTACGCTTTCATTCTCTCGCACACACTCTGGCTCTCTTTCTCTCTTACATTCTGTATTTCTTTCTTTTTTTTTTTTTTTTTTTTTTTTTTCTTTTTTTTTTTTTTTTTTTTTTTTTTTTTTTTATCTCATTCATTTATTTGTTTTCTCGTTACTCTTGTTGCAGTTATCTTGTTCATGGTTCTTCGTGATTTATCTATTGCGTTGAACTGGAGTCGCTCTCGTCTTCGATCGTTATGGTGATCGGTCGTGAAGGGCCTCGCGTGAAAGCTTTGCCTGTTGCAACTTCAATTTAATCGTGGGCATGGTAATTGGTGCGATTAGAAGAATGATACGGTTGAAAAGTGGACGTAAGAAAGTCTGTACGTGTCGGAAATGAAAACTTATTTCTTTGTATGTATCATACCACTTTATATAATCTTGCAATGTTTTAATTTTAGCAGTTTAAAGTCTGAAAGATCTTTTTTTACGTATGCCACTTGCAGCGGTTTTTTTTTTTTTTTTAAACCAGTTCTTAGTAATTATACCGAAGCAGAAAAATTTGTCGCGTGAAATACTGAAATTAGAAATATATATAAATCGCATGGAGATTTAATCAAAGACGACTCGTTGTTCGCGGTCGAAAATTTAACACGATCTGGGGAATATAAAAATAGCTAAAATACCAATCTTGTAATTTAACAGCTATTAATAGCGATAAAATTGAAACAGGTAAAGCTTCCATGAATTTAACGATTCGAACTATTAAAGTTTAACACATAAGACACCCATAGTGATAAGAGACCCATTTAATACTTCTCCAACGCTCAAAATTATTTCAACATTTTAACATATTGGTTCCCTAAGCCGATTCTGTGGCTTTTATACAGTCACTACGATATTTTCAAGAATACGTTAACACTTTTCATATCGCATTACTCTCTATTACTATGGAAACACACTTCTTACTATTAGATCATTTAAATCTGAACGTTGTATTATCGCTGATCCACGTAACCTATTAATGAGTACCATCAAAATCTGAAATGCAATGGATTACGAGCTGACTTGAAGATTATGCTGCAGTACATTAAGAAAATATTTTCCACTTTTATTTGACAATATATAGATGTTTAGTATAAAAAGTGTGCTACAATGTTAAAAAAAGAAACAAAAAAAAAACAAAAAAAAAAACCATAAACCAATGTTCCATTAAAAACTTAATTTTACACTACTAATCAAGATTACGCTCAATTTCACGACTCGTAAATAACCAGGGAGTCAATTTATTAAAATGCTCCCAAAAAAAAAAAACTCTACCTGTTCCCAAAGAATTAATGTCACGCGTTAAACGTTAATCTCGAATCGTACGAGCATCCAAATCACCGCTTACAAACTCAGTTTTTGTTTTAGCTGCAGCACTGCGGACAATACCTATTATCGTCGGACCTAAAGTTTTAATCGAAACATCCGAGCGATTCGACCGATCGGTGCGAGCTCGACTCGGAGTTCTCGACTCGTAATTCTCGACTCGATCCTAAAATTTCGCACTAATCATTATTTTCTAATGATCAAACGCTAAAACCGAGTGATAGACACACGGTTCTATGATCGACGACGAAGAGGAAATTTGTTTTCGAAGGAAACAAACGGAAAAAATACATCGACCGACAAGGTCGATCTGACCCGTAGGAAAATTTCGAGCATTCGGGAACATCTCTCGTTTCTCACCTTCTTTCGTAGGTCCAAGTTTCTCCCTTTAATTCGATACACAGTTGCGAACCGTAGAAGGCATTGATTTTTCTTCTCTTCGTTAAGTACTCGAAAAATTCGATAAACATAGTGCGTACAGTCATACGTGTACCTGGCGAGATTGGATATATACATTAGTATTTTTGTTTTTTATTATTATGCACGTTGCAGGAGTATACTCGAGAGAATTAATATACTCGATGACGAAGAAGTGTAATCTCGTCGTGATACAGCGTTACGTGAGAAAGTGGCCGTGTTTAAGCGATTTGTCGTCAAGCAGCTATTTGGGTAAATATTTTAACCCTTAATGGTCGGAAGGCCACACGTAGTGGCCATTACAGTTTTGTTACAGAAAATGGAAGCTCACGCGTAACGGTCGTAACGCTTGTGTCATGAAAAAAGAAACGCCACGTATTTCGTTGTACGATAGAACCTGTGTAGCGTAACAAACGAAGTTTATTATAGTTTTATTAATTAAGAATTTAGTCACATAAAATGAATATTATTTCATTTAGCGCCAATAGGTACTGTTTTGTTTTTTTATTAACCCTCTATGGGACCGTGTGACTTGAAAGTTACAAACTGATGTATCTATATTTTAAAACATTTATTTTATTTAGTTATCACTGTACTATTAAATTTGATTACTGTATTACTGTAAGCCACGATCCATCTACAGTAATTATTAGTTAAAAAATTTTCAAATCGAACTAAAAAACTGTAATCGTAATTTTTTCTCCAATAAGCAGAGAAAATTCGGGCTTAGAGGGTTAACAGAAATATCGTTGACCGAATATTTAAAATTTGAGAGTCAAAATTAACCTTTATACTGCTTGCGTTTCAACTTTCAATTATTTTTAAATTTCCAGCTTATATGGAACACTGTAACGCGACGAATTTACGATAAAACGATCTCTTATTGATCAATTGGCTTGAAAAAAGAAGGGAGAAATATAAAAAGAAAAAATAAACGGGAGAACAGGAGTCGAGTCTGTTATTGAATCTCGAGGAAGGTTAAGAGCTAAGATTAACTCCAGAAAGTTCAAAGGGAATTGGTCACGTTCTGTTTGATTCGTAGACGAGCGGTCCAAAAAGGGAAGCAACAGAATATCAGAACGTCACGTGTTCAATGAAAGTCACAGAGGATTAATAAACTCGAATAGATTTATGAAAATTCGATTATATTCGCTTCATCATCGTCGATAAATGTAGTAATGTTAATAAAAATACATTTATACACGCACGTACGAACTAATTGTCCGTTATCCTCCGAGGATCATAAAATGTCACGGACAGTTTTTAAAAAGTCAAAAGTTTCCAGAGTTAATCGATTGTTTTCATCTTTTTACATAATATTAAGTCATTCTATAATTAATGCAAGTATCTTTCTTCTTTCGAAACAATTGGAACAAAGAAATTGATTCGTTAATTGTATATTTTCTTTTTTATTTTTGTAGAAAGCTTTTACAATTCGTCTGCCGATCTTTCGATCCCCAGTTTAACAAATCGTTGCATTTCGTTATCAATTTTGAAAATATTGGCATTACTTATGGAATGATCTAATAAATTAGATTGCGATAAATTAGACTGTTTAAGATTTGGATACCGATACAGGACATTCCTCGATATGTACACGATTCGACGAGATAATATTGGACAATATGTAAAATAGTATACTTCCTCTTTTATCGTAGCAAGGAAATTCACGTGAAATATTTCATTTTCGTGGAGAAAAATTGTTATTAATCGTAAGATCGAGAGCATCGATCAATTGGTGCGAGGAACAGCTGGCACGAAATTTATGTGTTGGCAATTATAAATATTTCCACGTATATCATTTTTTTATTCTTTTTTTATTCCTGTAATAATTAAGAATAATACTTATTACCCTATAATTAAAGTTATTTCTGTTTTATCTCTGTTACACGTTTATCCAGAAGTTTTAAAAACTTTTATCTACAACACACGCAAAATTAAAATAAACGCGCAACCTCTGCATCTATCAATGAAATTGAACTTTAACATTTACAAAGAAATATCATTCGTTCATCCTTCGTTAATCTCTTTCCTTCGTTGATCGATCGCATCATCATCGAGCATTTGCATACTGTCATATCGTTTTAATCCAGATAATTATCGAAAATTTAATCGAGAAATAATTATTTGCACAAAAAGTGCAAAATTCGTATTATAACCGGTGCCCAACTCGATCGGCAAGGAAGTTAGACAAACACGCATCGAAATCTCCGAGTAATTGAAACGATTCGAATGCATCACAATTCTATTAGATAATAGATAGGATAAGAAAAAATCTCTTATAATTCTCCTAATAACACGACTTAGCACGATTCAACACGATTCGAAGTATCTTAAACACTTTTTCTTCCGTTCGATTTAACGATTCATTTCAGATGAATCTTCGTGAAACGAGAAACGACAGAACGATCGCAAGAACCCTCCTATCGTGGACCGATTCCTAAAAGAAACGTTTGATCCTCGAATCGAAACATTGCACAGGTCGCTACAATCACGATGGACAACAGAGAATGGCGTTGCACGTGTTTCGATGCAACTTGAAAAAAAAAAAAAATTGTTGGCTGTTCTACGATTCTTGAACCAAGGAGAGAAAAAAAAAAAGTAAACGTGGCAGTAGGAAAAAAAATTGTTTAATAACACAAATGTCATTTGAACATAATGAAATTCAAACACAAAGAATGTTTAATTCCAAACTTTAAGATACTAAATTTAATTATTTTTAATTTAAATTTAAAAAATTATATCTACGCTTTAATTTAAATGATCAATGTCGTTTTATCCTATCTACTTTTTTCTAAATTAAATAAAAGATTAAACTAATATCAAAGCTGTTTAATGTAATATCTCTAGCTTTCTTTTTCTCATGCTTCTTTAAATCGTTGCGACGTTCATCGAGCGAAGGTTCTTCTTCTTCTTCTTCTTCATCTTCTTCGTTTTCGTTAAATAATAGGGACATTAAATACAATGTAAAATTGATCCATCGTTCGATGAACGCCGCGCGTTTCTCAGGGAATAGAATTACAAAGGCATCGTAATTACACTACTTATAAAAAATAATCAGAACAACGTATTCTTACGCTCGAAGGCATTTCTAGAATCGATTCACCCTCGTTATTGGATAACCTGTACTCTTCTAATATACTTACGATTAATTTATTTGATACGCACGCGCGGTTGTTCGCCGCTTAACTTCTCTAACTCGATCTCTAACTCGATCCTTAAAAATATCAGTTTTTAATTACAGAGGATAAGAGACACACGAGGACCAGACACGCGTCGATACAATTTCTCCGCATCTCTATCTGCGTCTACTCGAGTCGATTTGCAATATTTTTTTTTTTTTTTTTTATTATTTTCTTCTTTTTCTCTCCTCTTCCAACCTTAATATAGCTAAGTTCGAAGCTAAGATTCGAATCGGAAATTGTTAGATAATTTTCATACGTTGAACATCGATCGTTACATCGATTAAATTTCGAAGATTAAGTTCTTCTAACCAGTACTATACAACTAGATCGCGGAATCGTTGAAGCGTTCAAGGAACGTCTGTCGCGAGTCTCTTAGATCGTTTTAATAATAAAAATACATACTTAGATGTTAATAATCGGAAACCAGGTACCAAAGATGGCGTCCTGGCGAGCGAAAAAGAGGTACACGTGAAACGCTCGAAACGAGAAACTATATTACCCCCTACGATACGTTTCGAAGTGGTTATTTAAATATTTACACCAGAGCAAATCGAGTCGAGTATTTGATATTAAACAATTGTGAACGTGTTCACGCGTGTCCAACATGGATAACTTACCTCGTAGACCGTCTACAGGTATATCATCGTGACTCCGTTGTGTTCAAAAACGATCTCACGTGTCCGTGGGACGAGTAATGCTCAAAGAAGTACTATATGTATACGTTACACGATATAATTCGACAGTAAAATTAGAATAGTCTAGTAACAGTATAATAATAAACGACGATAGACCGTCTTTTTAAGAGCTAATTGGTGTTCGTACGTTGATCCCCTTTTTCAATTTGGTACCGATTTATGATAATTTTCCTCAATCGCTTATTCATCTCTCTTAGCCCCCCTTTCATCCGATCTCTGCTTGTTTTCGTTTCTCCATTTATTAACACATTGCGTACGGGTCACGATATATATATCTCGTATATAGCAAACCGAACCTCGCGGCTGGGTTACGAGATATCTCGTTTTAATATTTTTTCATTCGCGCGTGTTTTTGTATCGTATTATTTTTGATGGTTTGAAAATATTATCAGACAAGATTCATGTATGTGAAAATTTATTTTACGGTTATGTACTTCGGATGAGATTTAGGATATTAATGAAATTCGTGATATTAAGAATCGTTCATTTTTAATAACATAAAGATAGAATAACATGATAGAATAAAAAAATCGTATATTTAGAAGCAAGAAAAAGTTATTAAAAATTTATACTACAATTTATAACGCACAGCTATGTCATTTTAGTCCAGAACGATTTTTTGTTAAAATAACTACGAATGTCGCGTATATTGTTTATTAAAAAACGTGACCTAAAGTGCCATTAATTTATCGACTGATTGGCACAACTTTGTTTACAATCGATGCAGAAAAATTGTGACTGTATCAGAATCTACGCTGCATCAATCGCATCGTACCGATCCTAAGTGTGAAGCTTCCGAAATTGATTGTTCGACGTGTCCAACTGTCCAAATATTTATCAAAAACTCGTTTCATGCATGTTAAGACCGTTTACTTCACCTTTTAGTAATTTATTTCTTCTTTTCTTAAATTCGCATGTGTACTTGTGTGTATCTCTGTGTCTGTGTGTGTGTGTCTGTTTAAATGTGAGTCTAAGCATTGGCAAGAAGTTCGACGAATGTTCACGGACAAGGAAAAACAGCATCGTGAAGAAACCTCTGTATCTTAAAGACAATAAATATTTTATCAGTATTAACGTACGTAGAAAATATATGTATATGTATAATATATGTATATTAACGCGACAATTGTTATAGAAAAAGATATGTGTACCCAATGCGACGAGGTATCCTAGAACAAGCGAAGAGAACAATTCAACGGGATAGTACAGTGAACGCTTTGATACCAGCAGAGTCGGATAGAACCTCTTTCTCTTCGATAAAATTTAACAAACAACCATCAAGTTAAATATTTCTATAACTTGTCGATTCGCGAATAATAAAGCATTTCGATACGATTTAAAAACTTACGCGAATAACGATCGCAAGTCGATACTTCTTTAATCGATTCAGGACGGGCGAATTATATTTAATAAATTAAATATCTTAAAAATGAATTGATATTTTTTTTAGCGATCGAGATATAGTTTCAATCGTGATTTCAGGATGAAAATTTTGATATGTATCGTGATCTATTTTTATAATTACGATTTTTTAAATTCTTGGTTCGCGTTCCCTTATTTTATATTTATCTAGTAAAATTCGAAAATTAGTTAAACTCGTAAAACGGTACAAAAAGATTCTATTAAAAATGAGAAAACTTCCAGAACTATCGTTTTCTGATTTTAGATTACAATTAATTGAAAGTATCGTTGAAAAATATTCCCTAAAGCGAAAATATGTAATTAATAGTTTATTATTTAATCCTTTGTGTTTGTATGATAAACATTTTTTCTTCTCATATTGGAAACGGTAAAAATCATCCAACGAGTCAAAGAAAATGCATTGTTTGTTCCGATGGAGCGAAAAAAAATAAATAAGTCCATTGAGCTCTGTATTATTAATCACTTCGAGGTTTATCGTTCAAAAATAAATCGCGCGGAAAAATCGGTATTTCGAATAAAAACTTTTCTTTAAAATACCCCGTCCTGAAAAGGTTAATGTGTGCTCTACCAGCTTCCGCGGTTTACCATCCGAGGCTGTCGGCTATCTCCTCTCTTAAGCTGTTTGCTCTTCAAAAAGCGGTTCCATTAGATTTACTTATTATTAATTATTGTGTGGAAAGTGACTCTCAGAACGATGTTGACTGAAGATTTGAAACGTGAATTGAACCGATAGAGCACACGCTGAAACGATACCCATAACAGTATCTTTCGTATAATTGCAACGAAAGTTAAAATTAAAAAGAAAAGAAAAAAAAAAAAAAATTCGTATATTATAATCACATATCACAAACGATCCTAACGAATAATTAAAACAAACGATTGGAACGAAAATGTCTGTCCAACTCTGAAAATACTACCGCTAAAGTTTCGAGTCCTCCGCGTCCAAATAAGGCGATGGCGTCGCTAAGAGCGGAGACGAAAGTGTAAAAATCGCGTCTACGTAAAACAACATCGCTAAATCGATAAAAGATATTTATGCTCTGCCGACTCGCGATATCTAGAAATGGAACGTAGAAAAATATAAAATAAAAATTATACAAACGAATACGTGAAGATTAGTCTTTACGATATTAGCTACGATTAAATTCTTCGATTATCATTCTCCTTTGATCCTAGTGTCTTACTAATTCGGTATTTTTTTTTTTTTTTTATTTTCTTTTTCGAGTCGATCCTATGAAACTCCACACCCTTAGATTCACGGCCTCGTGGATATATATATATATTTACAACAACAACATCGCGAATGAGCAAAAATCTATTACCGATAATTTCTATATTATCTCCTCCCACGCGTCTTTGTTAATGCTGTCGTGCAATATTTTCGGTAAATTTTCGAACGAAACGCTTATCGTTGTTTCGTCACCGATAAGAGAAGGCTCGAAAGGAAACGCGCTTACGAGATTCACGGTTCCTCGACTAACGAGAGTACGATTTAAAAATATATACGTGTATGCATGTGGAGGCTCGTAATCGAAAAATCTCTAATCAGTATAACACGTGTACGTGTGTTCAACGTTATATGTAATTCATCTATACACAATGTAGTTAATTTACATGTTCGTGAAAAGCGATCTCGAGGCTTCGACGAGAAATATTTGAGAGCACCTTGGTAAATACGCTTCAACACTGTTAATACGTCGATGAATAAAAAAAAAATCTTTTTCACCATTAACTCGTTAAATTAATTTTCAAATAATCCTCGTTCTCAAATACTCTACGACTCGCCACATCACTGCATTGACAAGTCGGACGCAAGAAACATTTTCCTAAATAAAACACAAACTCGTCCAAAGAAAAAGATCAAAACACTCACTGTATAAATACGCTGCGAGGTCACGGTCCTCCGCTTGCAAGGCAAGATCGCGAGGAGTGTTGTCGTGTCGATCCTTGATGATTAAAGTACCACCGCCAGCCACTAACATGCAGCAAATGGAACGACGCTTATATTGAGCCGCTTTGTGCAAAGCGGTCTGACCTCTGCAATTAGAAGGTGCAAGACTTTTTTTGTTTCCTTCCTATTTACGAGCCAAGAATAAACCTCTTCTTTGAGCGGCATTATAAGCTTGTTGTAAACAAACATTGCGGTGCGGACAAAAAATTTTCCAATTTGCGTTAAATAGGATTAAAGATTCTAGTAAAAACAAAAAAAAAAAAAAAAAAATCTTAAGAGTCTCGAAAGGTCAGGGAAACTCACTTTATTTTACATTTACGGTATCCATATTTTTTTCATTCATATTTATTAATTTTTTTTATTCGGTGATTTATTAATGAAATCTACTCGTCTTTGTCGATCGTATTGAGAACCTTTTTTATTTAATCATTTATTTACTCATTTATTAATGAAACTTACTTGTCATTGTCGACCATATTAAGAATAGTCGATGGTGCGCAAGCGATGAGATATCTGACAATATCCTTGTGACCATATCTCGAGGCCAGGTGAAGAGCAGTCTGTCCAGTGGAGTCGATGGACAGAAGAGAGTACCCTTTCTCGTGAAGTTCCTTCAAAGCCCGAAGATCGCCGATTTTAGCTGCTTTCAAAATACCGTCACTGGTTTTCTCCAGTAATCTCGTGTTAAAGGTGTGGACCTCGGAACTCAGACCGAAAAGTCTATCTCGTGGACTGTAACAAAGTAATTTTCATTTTGTGTCGCTTATTTTTCCACCAGCAGTTTTATTTAGCATGATGACCTAGAGAGAAGAGCTTCTGGGAAGAGAAAATAGCTTGCACAAAAAACTGATACTGTGGTTGATAAAAAGGAGAGTAAAGATAGAAGTAAATATTCTCAAAGCGTCCTCTATTCCACCGACACAGAGAGAAACTCTCGTGAATTCCATTAGCATTACTTTAGAATAGTAAGTAAAACCAAGTGAAGGAACATTCGAAGCTACGAAACTAAATTAGAGCTTCTCTGCGGCAACAGTTAGGTTTGGGAGCGAATAGGTGCAGGTTTGTTCTCAAAGATACAGATTTCTGTACTTAAGAGCAATACAAAATAGAGTAGTAGACTCAAATGTTATTGTTTAAGACAGAAATTTTAAATTGCCAAAAATAGAAAATATTTTACCGTTCAATTTAATTTACCTCTCTTTCAGGATACCATTGAAAAATATAATTTTCTACTTATAAGTGATAAAGTTAAGGTTAATACGACCTTTAAAAATAAGAAAAAGATTTTTATGTTAAAAGAAAAAAAATTTCTTTCGTCATCTCAATGGAGATAACTTTCCTCAAAGCTATGAATATTTTCTCAGACAGCAGGATATTTACATATATGTATATATTTTTTGTATTTATATGACAGTAGGGGCGTTTTATATTTTATTTTGTATTTATAACAATAAAAATAAATAAAAATAAATAAAAAAATAAAAAAATACAATTTTTAAATAACGATTGACAGCTCACCTAATAAAGGTGGGTGGTGTCTGATGTTGCGACTGCACGACAGTCGTCGCAGAGGTCGATTTCGAGGAACTGCTTTGCTTGATCGCGTCTCCGGATACCTTCTCCTCTTTTATCACCTTCGGAGATTCGCCTTGAGACGCATCTTTACTCATCGATTCCTGAGGTTTCGCGGTGTCCTGAGCCTCGGTCTGTGTCTCCGTTTCAGGCGCTGCATTCTCTGGTTCCGACACCGGTTGCACCGTCGTTTCAGGCACTGCATTCTCTGGTTCCGGAACTGGTTGCGCCTTCGTTTCAGGCGCTGCATTCTCTGGTTTCGAAACTGGTTGCGCCTTCGTTTCTTCTTTAGGCTGCTCTTCCGTCATGGCTGCGTTTGACTTTGGTTGTTCTTCGCTATATTACACGTTCTTTCTATTAATCTAATGATACGATTCCATTACCATTACAATTATCATGGACACACGGACGGATGTGTGAAGTGGCAGTAAAAGGTTCAAACAAGGTATTAATTTGAAGCTACTAGTCATAATTTAGCAGCTTTTTCTTATCGTTATCGCTTACAGAATTAGGTAACAGTTTCTCTATAAAAAAAAATATTAACAAAGGAATTAACTAACGAACGAATATATTACATACAATATACATTGTTCTCTGTTTAAAATAAATTGACCGCTCAAAGTCACATCTCAAATTATGGAAGACGCTATAAGCGACTACTATTCAAAAGTTAAGAGTCCTTTCATTGCATACCTAATATTTAAGAATTTATAACATTTAATATTAAAATTCAACGATCAATATAATTTAAAAAAACGAAACAATTTTACAATCTAGCTGTAAAAATATTTATTTCATATATTATAAAATTCACAATAAAGTATAAAATAAGCTAATGACTCCAAACTTTAGGATAATAATGTGTTTGAAACGTGTGTGTCCAAAGGTGTGAGCAATTTTATTTTTGAAACAAACAAGAGAGTTCAACAAGCAGAGACCAAACAGACCATACGTTGAGCGACTTCAGAGACTAAGACAATTATTTATTCATCGGTCGATCTATTTTGTACAGAGAGCAACATTAAAATTCAATCAACTAGATGACAGAATAATAACAATGAATCTACCATAAACGAACGAAACAAGAACAACTGAATCGTCGAACAAAAAAAAGTACCTTGGAGATGGATAAGCCGTTTCTGGTTCCGGACTCACAGGTACCTTCGTTTCCTCAGGCTCGCTCGATTGATTGGTAGCGCTCTCCTCGAGAACGTACACTACTTCAATGGCCACATCGGTCACGTAATGGAGTTGTTCTTGAGCTCTGTCGATCCTGAAGAATCGTTCCGCGGTGCACGCTGGAAATTGATTCGAATTGGAGTACGATGTAATTTAAGTCGTAATTTAAACTGTTAGCGTACACAAGGGGTTCGTACAGTCTATACCATTTTTTCGCCATTGCTGGTAATAAAGCAGCAACAAAAAATTGTCGAATAAACTTTGTGCATCATAATTGCACAAACGTTTCTCAATTTATTTTTTTAACGAAATTAATACAAATTCATCTGATCCTTTTACACCCCTGAATTAATTTTAAAATTAATAAAATTTTACACCCCATATAACATTTTAAGTGTTATTTTGAAAAGAAAATAAATTATAACTGTTTACGACTTTTTAGGTATTTGGTTAATTTGCTTTGCTTTAAAATTAAAAAACCTTTCTTTCAACGAAAGAATTAAAAAACCTTTCTTTCGACGAAAATACAAAATTTAGCCTCTGAATAAAATTACACGAGTCGCCATAGCGACGCCAATGGAGTGAGTTTGATTAAAAAATTTGATTAAAAAAAGAGTGTTTAAAAAATGTTCGCTACACTTTATGCTATTCATTTAACTCGGACAAATTTTTGTGAACAATTTTTTTCTGAGACATTATCGGAAATGGCTAAAAAGTCTTTGCAAACTGTACAGCGGTAACAAATTGGACGCTATATAGTAATACTTACAGTCGAGGAAGCAACAAGTGTCCATGTTATGGTCTTTCACCAGGATCTTCCTCAGAGATTCTAAATCGGTGGTGGCGTCGAGATCGAGTGGATCTGTGATCCATGTGGTCGCCGCCTTCTTCAGCATATCCTTATCGTGATGATACCTCTCGTAATCTGCCATCTTGATCTTCATCACCGGTAGTTTTAACCTGTCCAGTTTAACATCCTGCGGAGGTTTGCCCGCGTTTCTTCGTTTCGCAAGCATCGACGCCTTGTTTAGCAACTTTAAGTCTATGATTGATGGCAGCAGTCGACAAGCCTCGCCATCGACCTAAAAGGCGAATAATCATTTTTTTCACACGGTGTATAATTAAATTATATTATGTATATTATCTAGCTAATAGATAACCAGACACTCGTAAGTTTTGAATAAAATGTTTATTGAAGTAGGTTTTCAGTAAGGTCTTGCAAAGATGATATAATTTAAGTTTTTCTATGAGACAAACAATTAGCGAGTGTTTATTTTGTAACCGTATCATAAACATTCTTTTATGTTAATTGAATTTTATTTTAAGCATCTGATTACTATTGAACGTATATAAATAATCATTTCGTGCACAATTAAATTAGTAAACTGATAAAAAGATAAAAAATTTCACGCGAACAGATTTATCCATACTTTGTGTAAAAATATTTTGACGAACATCGTAAAGAATTAATAAAAAAAAATTCACGGGAAAAGATCTATCTAATTTCTAAAAAAAAATATATTTTAACGACCGATAACAAAGAATGAATAAAAAAAATTTACCTGCATTGGAATGGTCCTCGTGGTAACCAGCTTAGCTGTGCTACATTGAGCAATGCAAGTACCGTGTCCACCTGCTTGAAGAAGCGGAAGTTGGTACGTCGTCAAACCAACCACCTCGATCAGCCCATCGTCGGTCGAGGGTTCCTTGGTTCCGCTCGCAGCGCCCCAAGGATGCGTTCCACCGCCGTACGAGGCGATGTTCAAGAAAACTATGGCGTGAACACGATGCTCCTTCAGCTTAGGTGTCAAATCGTTCCCATCACAGTCCAACGTCACAAATTCTGAGAGATCTTTCCATTTTCGTCGCACGAGATCCTTACCGCCCATTTGACCGTAAAACATTTTGTTTCGTAGCCGCGAGTTGAACCTTTCTGGGTGTGCCTCTGCAATTCAATTCAATTCTTTTCTTCTTATATTTTTCTTCGTAAAAATTTTCTTATTTTACTTGGTAATATTTAGACTGTTTTAAATTAGTTTTATTTGAAATTCCAATGTATATGTAATTAGTTCTTGATAAAATAAACTTTGAACTATAATGATTGAAATATCTGACTGATTTTAAGATGTGCAATTTTACTCGATACCTTTTTAAGGAACTTAATATAAAGTATCGAATTAAATTATCACCTAGCTTAAATAGTTAATACAAATTTCTCGTTTACTAAAACATTTGATCCCCTTTTTTAAAAACAGGTACATTAAAAAAAAAAAAAAAATAAAACCACTTTAATATTCCATTCCACGACACCCAAAGTAACAATTTCGATGTACAAATTTACAATTAACAAACAGATCACGGAACATTGAATTCGATTTATACCTTTTACAAAATTCCATTACACGTTGTTCNTACATTGAGCAATGCAAGTACCGTGTCCACCTGCTTGAAGAAGCGGAAGTTGGTACGTCGTCAAACCAACCACCTCGATCAGCCCATCGTCGGTCGAGGGTTCCTTGGTTCCGCTTGCAGCGCCCCAAGGATGCGTTCCACCGCCGTACGAGGCGATGTTCAAGAAAACTATGGCGTGAACACGATGCTCCTTCAGCTTAGGTGTCAAATCGTTCCCATCACAGTCCAACGTCACAAATTCTGAGAGATCTTTCCATTTTCGTCGCACGAGATCCTTACCGCCCATTTGACCGTAAAACATTTTGTTTCGTAGCCGCGAGTTGAACCTTTCTGGGTGTGCCTCTGCAATTCAATTCAATTCTTTTCTTCTTATATTTTTCTTCGTAAAAATTTTCTTATTTTACTTGGTAATATTTAGACTGTTTTAAATTAGTTTTATTTGAAATTCCAATGTATATGTAATTAGTTCTTGATAAAATAAACTTTGAACTATAATGATTGAAATATCTGACTGATTTTAAGATGTGCAATTTTACTCGATACCTTTTTAAGGAACTTAATATAAAGTATCGAATTAAATTATCACCTAGCTTAAATAGTTAATACAAATTTCTCGTTTACTAAAACNTTGAATTTGATTTATACCTTTTACAAAATTCCATTACACGTTGTTTCCTTCATACCCTCTAACATATTCTCTCCTCTGTCATCGATTCTTACCGACCATTCGCTCTCAAAAACACCCTCTCTCCCTCATCACCGCTATCCTCGTCCATACATAAATACACACCAATTTAATTCCAACCCTCTAAACATCTCGTTTCATTGAAAAACATTTGCATGGCAACAGGTCCCCGAGCACACGCTTTCCACCATTCTTCGACCATTGAACGATACCAACGGACAGTTTCTAAATAATTTAAACGAACTGTTGCCCACAGCCCTGAAAACCCATTCTAAGATCCGAGAATGGGACCTTCGGGACTAACCTCGAGCTTCGTGGAATTCAAGAGCGATGTGAGCGTCCACGCCGAGGGAAAAGTAATTATTAACGACGTTCAGAGGTAGATTCTCTTTGCCCTTGCCGTTGTCGTCGTCGCCCTGCGCGTCCGGATTCCTCTCGACGACCAGCTGCCATCTGTCCAACAACGTTGTGTCGCTTTCACCGATGTTCGTCAAAATCTTGCCGATTGGTTCGTCCGTGTAACCACCACCCCATCCTAACGCTCTGGCCAAATCGTTTCCGGTTCCTAGAGGAAGCACGCCCACCGATGGCGGAGGGGTCGCGCCGATCTGATCCAGGATCGATAGTACCCAACCGACCGTACCGTCACCACCGCAGGCGAGAACTCGTAGATTAGGAACATGCTTGAATAATTCCAATCTGGAAATAGGAAGACATTTTTTTGTACGATTGGTTGTAATTGTTGTTACAGATTGTGATTGTAACGTTCCACGTGTTTAAGTCTTTGGTCGGTGTTTGTATCGAATAAATGGGATAAGGAGACTTAAAATAGAATAAAATAGGTTTTCTGAGTTGTAACACTTTCTTGTATTGTTGAGTTTAGGATGGTTAATAAATAAAAGTAAGGTATAATGTATGATATAGTTCTGTTTAATGATTTTTGATAATTATAATAATTTTTGATAATTATAATAATTTTTGATAATTATAATAATTTTTGATAATTATAATAAAGAAGTTTGATAATTTTTTAGCATCGAAACTTGGAGACAAATTAAGTTTTCTATTTTTTCTAACAATTTTTGATCACTGAATTTTTTTTATTAAACACATTTTCTTGGTTTCTGGAATAACATAAATTTTGAATATTGTTTATAGTTTTGTTCTATTGGAAATTTTTCGCTTCTGATATAACTAAATGTAATTGATTTCAGTTTCAACAGAGTTCCAAAATTAAAAATGTCAAGCACCGAATGACGAAAAGATAAATAAGTGAAAGTAAAGCGAGGCGCTTGGTTGCAAAAATATAGAGAAATTAATCAGTGGACAAGTTTTAAAGTACTTTTATTATTATCTTCACACAGACGCGCCACATTCATAGATATGTTTATGTCGTCATGAATACAGCCAAATGAAATGCTTCAACTTTTGAATAAACTTCCTCGGGGAAGTTTCGATAATACCATAGCGACAACCTTTATTCCGAAAGGTTCACCTTTATTCATCTACTTCCTGGCAGCCAGCCAGCCCGTGGAACTTTAATTAAACCTCTTGTTCATTTATCATATTTTCCAATATTCCGCCCCTTTTCGTCTAATCCAATGAACCAATTCATTTTTAACTCAATTTCCATTCAATTAACCTAATTCCATGCCAAAATCCTGTCTACTAGATTCAAAAGAGCTAGACGAAACATTTTGTTTTCTTTCCTTCGAAATCGACTCTTTAAAAAAATAATAATAAAATAAGATCTATAAAATGATCTTATTTGATCCAATAAACTACAATACCGCTATAAAAATATCCACGCCTAAAAAATTTTCTTCGGCATCGCGATATATTTCCTAATTTCAAAAAGAGAAAAAACTAACGTAAGAAACCTTCGTAACCAACAATTAATTGGAAAATAAAATCTAATCAAACCCAACCAACATTCAATTAACGATAAACCTTCAATTATCGATAAACCTCGAATACATTATTCATAACACTATTCGCGCAAAATTAATTTTAACAGAATGCAGACCGTCACAATTCACCCTTCAATAACACCGCTAAAAAGAAAAGAAAGAAAAAAAAGAAAAAAAAAACAAAGAAAAGAAAGAAAGAAAGAAAGAAAAAAAAAGAAAAAGAAATTCCATCGCTTCGCCAAATGTAACATCAAGTCTATATATTCTCCATCCCTCTTCCACTCTCTATAATTTGTCATCCACAAACTTACCCCATTTTGGGCCCGCCCTGCGTCAGATCGAAGACCTGCCTCGGATTTAACAGCCACTGGAACTTCTGCAATAGCTTTGCTCCCTGATTGCCGCCCGATTTCGGGTTAATGAAAACCAGCACCGGTTTCACGGATGGCGTTGGTATGGGTTTCACTACCCACAGCAGTCCCTGTTCTTTATCCTGTTCCTTATCCTTCTCCTTCTCCTTCGACTTTTTCCTGCTGGAAGCGGTGCCCACACCGCCGCCGGACTTCTTTTTTCTCGGCGATTTCCTCAAGCTGCTCTTGAAACTACCCTTTCTCGGCAACTTTACGATCCACGATGGCGGCACTATGATGGACGCGTGAGCACCTAACTCGCAATTCTCACCGACCTTCTGAACGTTGAAACATGCCTCTTTGTTGTGATAGGCAAGCTTGCACCAGCTACAGCTCACAGCCACGATCTCTTTCGAGGTGAAGCTCAGTTTCGATTGGAACGATTTGCCGCAATTCGCGCATTTTCCCTTTTGAGAGCGCCGATGTACCCAATGGTGATGCGTGTTCGTTTGCTCTCGGTATTGTCGGACGCCAACGTCCCGGAAGCTCGATTTACACGCGAAATTCAAGCTCGATGCACACAGCGCGTGGGCCACCACTCGGCAGGCCGCGCATTTCATCCGGGGTCCATGTTTCTGGAAATTTGAAAAGAGTTTTTATTTATTTATTTATTTATTTATTTTTTGTTTTTTTTTCGTTAATCGTAGTGAATGTTTGGTTTTGATGTTGGATTAAATAATGAATATATTTAATAGGCGTTGTTTATGGAGATATACTTTGGTAGAGGTAATATTTTTATTTGCCTTTTTTTTTTTTTTTTTTTTTTTAAAGGTAAAAGGGCAAATACGAGAAAGATGAATTTTTTTAATTTTTATTCCCGAGTATGTAAACTTTGATGTATATTTTTTTCACAATCATTCAGTGAGCTATATCTTGAACATAAATATTTGAAACTTCTTAAGTCCGACGGGAATAAACTAGCACAGCTTCTAAAATTATAATGAAATCCGAACAGATTTTGCTTTAATCGCAGCAATAATTAAGTAACTTCCTTCGATACTAATCAGTTTCTGGTACTCCTTTTTAGTAACTTTCGAAAGCTCCTCAATCTGCGCGAAACACTTTTTTTTAATACGTAAAAACACTTGATTCGTACAAGTTTCACAGAAACATGTAACATCCACTATACTTATAACATTAGAATGAATAATAAATTCTTGCCGTGTTCCTATTATCCTATTATAGCGGTCGTTCAGAAATAGAAGAAAATTGTAATGGCATAATTAACTGAAAAAAGCAAACCGAATAAGCTATCAAACGACCGAGATCATTTTTCGCATTTTTATTCGNCTACTCCGTGAACTGAGCAATTTGTTCGGAAAGGGAAAAAAGGGGAAAAAAGGGGAAAGAAGGGAAAAAAGGATGAGAAGGAAAAAAAAGGACGANCTCTCGTTAGTGGCTCTTTAATGGTATAATCGATAAAAATTACGGCCAAGAATACGGTAATCTCGCCATATTCAGACTCCATCGGACANTAAAAAAAAAAAAACAGAGAAAAAAAGATTCGCGAAAAGCATTAGAATCCTCTTAGCCCGCAGTGGTTGAAAACGCGGACGAAATCGGATTAAATGGAGTTCGAAAACCAGCAGAGTCTCTCGTTAGTGGCTCTTTAATGGTATAATCGATAAAAATTACGGCCAAGAATACGGTAATCTCGCCATATTCAGACTCCATCGGACATTATTTTCGCTCGTGTCTAATACCATGCAGCGATACTAAAAACAGACGTTCCTATTTCACCTTAAAAAAAAAAAAAAGATAAAAAAGTATAAAAAGAAAAGGAAACAAAATATTAGGAAAAGCTTCCAATTTTTTCTCGTTTCCCGATCAACTGCCCTCTATTATCCTTTTCTCTTTTAAACGTTGCAAAAACATGTTTGTTGATTACAAAAACACAGAATCGATTAATGAGTACGTTACGTAGGAGAACGAACTTTTTGCAAAAACTGCAAGCTTTTTGCACGCGTAAAATTCTCTCTCTGTGCCGTTGGGAAAATCTGACAGAATTATTTGTGCATCGTTTAAAAACCTACCGCGGTAATAAAAAAGCGAGAAAAAAAGAAAAAAATACACGTATCCAGAGAAAAACACAGAACGCGGTAGCTGATTCTCGGAACTCGTGGCACACGTGTAAATCGCGTCATCCTGTTCGTCAAGTTTCAAACGATTTAGAAGCTTCATCGGTTTCCATTGTCTACACGATGATCAAAGTGATAAACGGTCAGCGAGGTTAAACAAACTGGCGGACCATCGTGGCGGTGGCTGCATAAATCTTTGCACAATAGCAAAGGTAGGGCATAAAAATTGTGACGATTCTCGCGGAGTGAGAAACGCGGTCGAGTATAGGAGCGACAGCGGTTTCTAGAGGGTCAAGGCTGGTCGACAGACCCTCGTCGAACCTCTTCTCCGTCGTTTCTGTTCCTCTCAAAGAAAAGCTTTTCCCTTCCGATATTACTCAGCCGTCGCGGTTTATATTGGTCTACATGAGTCACCGGAAACATGCCTCGATCTACTCCGTGAACTGAGCAATTTGTTCGGAAAGGGAAAAAAGGGGAAAAAAGGGGAAAGAAGGGAAAAAAGGATGAGAAGGAAAAAAAAGGACGAATGTCCTTTTTGGACGATGGAAGGACACGATATTTTTTTTTTTTTTTTACTTTTTCTTTTTCTTTTTCTTTTTCTTTCTTTCTTTTTCTTTCTTTTTTTTCTTTTTAATGTAATCGGTTAATTGCTTCTTCAGCGACGTAATTTTATCGAAAGAGAAATCACGGATTCAGACAACTCGATTTCAATAGCGCAGATACCTTCGGAGTATTCTTCGACCAAATTGGATTGGACGATCGAGAGCATTCAAGGATAAATCTCACTGTACTGCTCTGTCTCTTGTGCTGTTGCTTTGTATTTGCTCTTCCCCGTCGCTTTGTTTAAAGTCATCGAGTAGAAATCTACTAGTACACAATGTCTGTGTCAAATATAGTTATTGGTGGAACAATTTTACCAGCGACTATGATGGTGATTTAACGATCAGTAAAGTACAAATATACACGCTGGTCTTTACGGATATTACAAAACTGTTATCCAAGAAACCATTGGGGATAGGACCTTCGTTTTCGCGTTCAGTGGTTTTATCGCGAAATTGGAAAATCAATGCGCTGTTTCAATAAAAAAAGAAAGCTCGCCTATTTATCCTATGAAAAGGTATAAAAATTCCATAATTACAAACCGTATAAAAAATTTTTTCACAAAACTGTTCGATCGGACAATCAAAAATATTCTATTCATATTCATTTCCTTATATGCATCGCTTCGCGTCTTCCACCCACGACACGGATGCCTCATCGCGAGACAACGCCAGTCATTCCATCGCTAATCACTAAATCAATAGCTTTAATTGCACAGAGTCGCGGCTCGAACAGAGGAACCTTTCAAATTTCACCGTATCCACCCTTCTTCAACCATAATCCTCTCCAACCCCTAATAATGACTGCGAAAGCCATCATAAACACGACCAGTCAAAACACGAGCCTACCTGCTAAATGAGAATTACTTTGCAAATTTACCCGTCCAGACCGGACGAAAACGCTCGACGCCGCGTCGCGACGCGTCGATCAATCATCTTAATAGCGTCGACGATCGCGCGTTCCGGAATCGAGCATCTTCGCGACGCACAAAGAAAAGGACCAAGGATTGGGCGGTAAGGGGAGCGATCAGTGTGAAACTTAAATGGAAAACTCGGCGGATGAACGGGCGCCGATTCATCAAAGTCCTGGGCCACCAGTGGAATCAATCTTCGTTACCGGTACACACGGTCGATGCTGGGATTCCTCGGGAAAACCGGGCTCGTCGCTGACGGTCCGTGAGATTTATTTATCGCGTCGAAATTGCTGCCTCGCGTCGGACCGATCGACGCAGAAAATCGCAGTTAAACGAGACCCCTTCCTCGATTCTGTATACATCGGTCGGAAATACTATAAATCGAACGTGTAACCGAGATAGACGTAGTCAATATGCCGTTTCGTTCCCCCTTTTTTTCCTTTCTACTTCTGAAAATCGACGTTTAACCCTCTTGTCGTAGGCAATGTAGCAATCGTGTTCCATGTACTTTTTCTTTCTTTTCTTCCTTTCTTTTTTTTTAGTTTTTCATGATAGATCGCTATCACGTTGCAATCAATTTTTAGGATATCCGAGTATTGAAAAATGAATTAGCACTAGAACTACTGACGATTAAAGAAGGTACGCTTATATTTATACCAAAGAAAGAATCAAAACGAGTCAAAATGACTGGCTCATAATTTTTTATAGAAATTTTATAAATTTACAATGATGTATTTTGGGGGATTTTCTACGACTTTTTGTGGAAAATATATACAAAGAATTATTACCCTTATTATAGATATTTTCTCAAATACCTATCATTTTGATTTCTTCGGTATTTCTAGTGTTAAAGGTATGCGAAAGAATATGTAATGTAAACGAAAGAAACATCTATTCGCGTTATTAACAAAAAATTCCCAAAAATGCATCAGAGTAGATTAATTTATTTCTCCACGAGGAGAATCGTTTTGATCACTGTGATAGTTCTACTGTTAAGCGAATAGAGTTAGTCCGCCATTATATATATATATATATAAATAGTCATTGGTGATTAGAAGATNTTTTTTTTAGTTTTTCATGATAGATCGCTATCACGTTGCAATCAATTTTTAGGATATCCGAGTATTGAAAAATGAATTAGCACTAGAACTACTGACGATTAAAGAAGGTACGCTTATATTTATACCAAAGAAAGAATCAAAACCGAGTCAAAATGACTGGCTCATAATTTTTTATAGAAATTTTATAAATTTACAATGATGTATTTTGGGGGATTTTCTACGACTTTTTGTGGAAAATATAT
The DNA here is from genome assembly GCA_019453375.1 of Ctenoplectra terminalis. NCBI lineage: Eukaryota > Metazoa > Arthropoda > Insecta > Hymenoptera > Apidae > Ctenoplectra > Ctenoplectra terminalis. The sequence goes on along the minus strand of SMSQ01026161.1, from coordinate 113,601 downwards.
ACAAAGAATTATTACCCTTATTATAGATATTTTCTCAAATACCTATCATTTTGATTTCTTCGGTATTTCTAGTGTTAAAGGTATGCGAAAGAATATGTAATGTAAACGAAAGAAACATCTATTCGCGTTACTAACAAAAAATTCCCCAAAATGCATCAGAGTAGATTAATTTATTTCTCCACGAGGAGAATCGTTTTGATCACTGTGATAGTTCTACTGTTAAGCGAATAGAGTTAGTCCGCCATTATATATATATATATATAAATAGTCATTGGTGATTAGAAGATTAATACGTTCGCTACCAACGTCACATATGTGTGACGCACCAATTTCCTTTGAGACCCCAGCGTCACACATGCGTGACAGATCGAAAGACTATATTTACAGGCTTTTTTACTCAATTTTGATACTACGCGAGTAAAAATCTGCAGCACAATTTCAATAAAAAAATACGTGGTCAGAATTTCCTCTCCGCGACATGTTAGCGAACATGTCAATGGCCACAAAGAATTTTACGAAATTTTTTAGTCTTTTTTGAGAATTTACAGATCAATAGCGAGCAGAATTGGAAACGGATAATGGTTAGAATCGAACGGTTCAACGGTGTAGTAATGATACGTTGTAAAATTGGAGATTATGGTTGACGTGAATATTCGGTGTGCAAAGGGATTACGAAGCGTATTGTGCGTTGCGTAAAGGGTACTATAGATGGTGAGGAGCTCGTGCGGATTTAGGGATAATTTAATAGGGGGTGGCCTAAGTAAGGAATAGTTATTAAATTGTAAATTCTCAAACGACGATTAAATTATTCCTGAATCCAAGAATGTTCTACGCTAACTATGGCACTAACTAATTGTTGCTGTACCAATTATAACACAAATCTGCAACAATTACTGGAGTATCTAAGGAAACGTTGCACAACTTTAGTCGGTTTGCTTCCAATTAGTCGTGAATCGTTTATCAGAATAATATTTATACTTCCACTTCTCGACTCGATTCAATAAACTAATTTTCAGATACCTGATATTTTTCGGGCCGTCAAAATATTTTGTGTAGATTCTCACGATTTACTGAACACAATTTTCTCATGATATCAAATCAAATCAAATTGGTTTGATTTTCCGAATTTGGTGTCCTTTTGCAATTTTATCTTTTTTTTTAATTTCATACAGTTGATAACAATTTTCTACGGATATTTCATTGGAAGTAACTAAAAAGAACGCTGTATTCTTTTGATAATTGAAATAATTTCGTCGATCCGAACAAACATGACGCAACAGGAAAAGTTTTCGTTAAAATGGTTCCGTTATGATAGATTTTCAGTTCATCGAATTTCTCAAAAAAATTATGTAAGAATTAAAAAAAAAAATTCTGATTCCGGAACATCGTGTTCTCTTCAGGACTAATTAAAAAAAAAAAAAAAAAGAAATTAAACACTGTATATAACTAAAATAAGTTTGTTTCAAATCGAGGTAGCTAAAGACAAAGGAAAAACTTTTTATTAAATTATTCCAACATACTGTTTTGAACGTTTTTAAAGAATGACAAACAGTATAAATTTCTTTTTTTCAGATTTATCGGTTTAAACGAATTCATACAAATTTTTATGTAAGATTTCCGAGTTTACAATTCTACGTCGTTCAACCATGAAATAAAAATTCAATATTTCAGTTGGAAAAGCTGGTTTCTCTCTGAAATCGCCAACAGGTATTTTCTACGGCATTAAAATCGTACGATTACCAACACGAGACCATTAATTCTTAACGATTCATCGCCAGGTACATTTTGCGTAAACAATAAACGATACATTTCTATTGCGCGTACAATATTGAAAATATTTCACTTCGTAACTAAATTTACTATTCATCGTTACACGGTTGTACAACGGGAAACTAAACAGACGAAAATTTCGGAATGCATAATATTACCTACGATGCATTTAATACCATTGTTATTAACTCCAAATTACCTGTAATCTCGAAAATCTCGTTCGTAACGCACGTACAATTACAAATGTATAATTTCCACTTCGTGAATCCGGCAATATTTCGATAGCTTTTAATTTGAATCCTCTCGAAACGTAAAACTTGTCGTACCGATGCTCAAAATTTCCAATTGTGAAGTATAATTAAATTGAGAAATTAAAAAATGTGTTTGTTGCGCAACTCCAGTCGCACGATCCGAGAAACAGAGTCTGTGAAACGAATATTAAACAAGAGAAATAGAAATATCGTTTATTCGTTGAAAGGAAGATACATGGGAAACTTGAAAAAAAGGAAAAAAAAGAAAAAAAAAAAGGACTAAAAATGTATTTAACAGAAAGAAAAATAATATTCGTTGTAAGTTTGCTCCTGTGTAATGCATATCAGTGGAATGGAATCTCTTTGGCAATAAATATCATAGTTCCCAACAAGTTTAAAAGCACTTCGAATCTCGTTAAACATAATTTAATTCAAATAGTGGCTGTTTACGTAGTTAAGAGGGAAGATTCAATTTGCCTCGTTACCCGGATGCTACCATGCGTGTACCCATGTTCCTGCGATATAAATGGGAATTTGAATTCGGTTAGANAAAAAAAAAAAAAAAAAGAAATTAAACACTGTATATAACTAAAATAAGTTTGTTTCAAATCGAGGTAGCTAAAGACAAAGGAAAAACTTTTTATTAAATTATTCCAACATACTGTTTTGAACGTTTTTAAAGAATGACAAACAGTATAAATTTCTTTTTTTCAGATTTATCGGTTTAAACGAATTCATACAAATTTTTATGTAAGATTTCCGAGTTTACAATTCTACGTCGTTCAACCATGAAATAAAAATTCAATATTTCAGTTGGAAAAGCTGGTTTCTCTCTGAAATCGCCAACAGGTATTTTCTACGGCATTAAAATCGTACGATTACCAACACGAGACCATTAATTCTTAACGATTCATCGCCAGGTACATTTTGCGTAAACAATAAACGATACATTTCTATTGCGCGTACAATATTGAAAATATTTCACTTCGTAACTAAATTTACTATTCATCGTTACACGGTTGTACAACGGGAAACTAAACAGACGAAAATTTCGGAATGCATAATATTACCTACGATGCATTTAATACCATTGTTATTAACTCCAAATTACCTGTAATCTCGAAAATCTCGTTCGTAACGCACGTACAATTACAAATGTATAATTTCCACTTCGTGAATCCGGCAATATTTCGATAGCTTTTAATTTGAATCCTCTCGAAACGTAAAACTTGTCGTACCGATGCTAAAAATTTCCAATTGTGAAGTATAATTAAATTGAGAAATTAAAAAATGTATTTGTTGCGCAACTCCAGTCGCACGATCCGAGAAACAAAGTCTGTGAAACGAATATTAAACAAGAGAAATAGAAATATCGTTTATTCGTTGAAAGGAAGATACATGGGAAAATTGAAAAAAAAGAAAAACAAGAAAAAAAAAAGGACTAAAAATGTATTTAACAGAAAGAAAAATAATATTCGTTGTAAGTTTGCTCCTGTGTAATGCATATCAGTGGAATGGAATCTCTTTGGCAATAAATATCATAGTTCCCAACAAGTTTAAAAGCACTTCGAATCTCGTTAAACATAATTTAATTCAAATAGTGGCTGTTTACGTAGTTAAGAGGGAAGATTCAATTTGCCTCGTTACCCGGATGCTACCATGCGTGTACCCATGTTCCTGCGATATAAATGGGAATTTGAATTCGGTTAGACACCATGAGTACGCGGTTAACACACAAATTGTCTTTTGCCATCGAAATAATTCGGTAATATGGTCACGTGACGGAAAGATCAAAAATATCTTTGTTCCTTAAAAAAAAAATCGAGTCAATATTTGCTCACTCTTAGAAATATTTTCAATTTTTGATACTTGATCGGAAATTATATTAAATTTAACGTATATTATGGATTAAAAGCACATCGGGCACTGAATTTTAATGAAAATTGCGGAACATAATTCGTAGGGGAATTCAGTGGATAAATCTGACGCAGAATACTGTTAAATATAGCGTTCAACGCCGGAACTACTGAAACGATCGAAATAACTGGTTCGCAATTTCTTATAAAAATCGTATAAAATTGCAGGAGTGCATTTTTGAGGATCATTAAGAATAATGGGAAACGTATTTGAAAGCGTCCAAGCACTCCTGAGTTTGAGAAACCGAATCTTTGATCTTACGAAATCTGTCTTGCAAATAATAATAAAGTAAGTGATACACTTTTGACAAGCGATATATTTCACCCATAGTATTCAATTGAAGAGAACGAAATGAAAGGAGCGACGAGAGGCAATAAAATTTGCCTTTAGAAACACGGACGGCAGGTGAAATTGTGAAGGAAACACGAAGACGTAAATAGCGAGCAGAAATAAGAGAAACGCTCGAAATCACAGTTACATATTTCATAAACGTAAAATGTCTCGGAAATAAGTGGCCAAAAAGGTCGTATCGAGATAAATCAGAAAAATCTATTCTCGCGTCGCGCGAACGCGTTCGTCCAATTTCAATTCGCTACATTTTTATATTTACAGAAACATCATATCGCTCGGTGTAAAAGAATTGTTTGATTCTTTGGAAATTTTTCAACGAAAGTGATTTTTAAAAATTTCTATAATCAACATTAAATGATTTACATTAACGATTAAAAGATTAATTACGTTTAATTCTGTACGTAAATTAAAAAAACAAAAAAATTCGTAGCTAACAAAAATTAAAATTATTTCGTACAACTGCACAACTCACCCCTGCATTACACATAAAATTTTGCTTCAATGTAAACAAAAAATATTTGTCTGTTTAAAAATAAAATCGTTTTCAGGCTAACGTTCACGCAACCTTTTTTCCACCCTTAAAACTCGTAAAACCTGTCCCTAAAGTTTAACCATCTATTTCTGAAACACCTTGTACACAAGCGAACATCATACGTTTCAAATTTCCGAAGCATCGTTACACCATTCTCGCAGAATTTCTCTCAGAAAAATCCAAATTATACAGTTCGAGACTCATCGTCAGCGTGACCGAGGATACTTCTGTTCTTGAGGGAACTCGGGTAATCTTACAGCGAATCAGTTTTGTCGGGTCGCAAACCAGCTTCTTCTGACACGCGAAAAATCGATGCACGTTTATTTTCGCCGGGTTGCATCGGAATTACGCCGATTGATAACTCATTTTTTATGCAGACTTGAATTTAAACGATGACTCGGGGTCAAGAGCGCACGACTTGTTTTCTTTCTCTCCAATAGGGATCGTGGCTTAGAAACAATGCTGTTTGAAAAAACGTGTCTCACGAGCATATTTTGCGACGCAAAAACGAACAATTTTTGTTTTGTTCTTCGCGCTATGAACTCTGTTGAGCAACACGATTCTTTTATTCACCTGTTTTTGCCAAGAAAAATAGAGAACGCGATCTTCTCTCCATTACGAAACTTAATCCTAACAGGCTGGATCCACTAAACACAATTAGTGGTAATTACATGCATTGACGTGTACTTTAAGGTCGTTATGAAGACGTTCACTGCCCTAAATCTTTTCATCTAATTTACTATCGGACTGCTGTTTTCATACGCTATATCTTTTAATCGTACAGTTTTTGTGATTCGTATGTTTAATCAAATTTAACACTGGAACTATCCACGATTAACGTATGCTCATTTCTATCAAAGAAATCAAAATGAAAGGTACACGGAAAAAATATTTTTTATATATATTTCAAGGGGGAGGAACCTTTATCTATTTTTTT
>SMSQ01026161.1:69690-86504 GCA_019453375.1 Ctenoplectra terminalis | reverse complement strand
ATTAAAAAAAAAAAAAAAAAAAAAAATAACGAAAAAGTCGATGAAATTCTAATTAAAAATTTTAATTAAATTCGTATATTAATCTGAATTTTATTTCAGTTAAACCATTTCACTCACAAAAACAAAGAATGAAGAACTTTTAAAATGTAATTTATAAAAGTTCATATTGATTTAATCTAGCAATTAATTTGCCATAAATTATTGTCCGTTTATATATTAATGTTTCCTGTGTTTTGATAGAGTTTTTAAATTATTGCACGCATTAAATTGATCGGATACGCGTAATCGTCAAATTAACAGGCAATAAATCACGTTAACGGGATCGACGTTGATTAACATGCAGTTTTCAATCCAAATCGGATGATCCTGGTTTTTTATAGAGGCGGCCACCTTAATCAATCGTTTATATTCAACAGAACAACTATAAAATCAGCATTTTAAACAGGCGAGTTTAAAAAATCCATTTAACTTCGTCGAACGCATGAATATGTATGTTTTCAGATACGTGATTTTTTCATCAGCGTTACTCGCGATTCTTCCAATTTTATTAGATTTGTTTGAGATCCCTATAGTCGCGAATACCATGGTCCACCAATGTGGTTGCATGTAAATCCCGAAACTTAACGCGGTTGCATGTAAATCCCGAAACTTTTTCAATATTCACGGACATGATCATTCTGGATTACCAAGATTAAATCGAACAATTATAGAATACAATTAACCTCTGGTAAAAAGATAACGACCTGGACATTTACTTTTTTAAAAATCTGGACTTAAAATATTAGTTGGATTTGTACCAAGTTATTTATTTTTAGAAAAATCGGTTTGATATTAAATGTGAAAGAAACGAAAAAGTAATAACATAGCACAACGCCAATTATTTGGAGGAAAATCGGCAACGATGAACAATTCAACATAGTAACAACATAATATCAAAAATTGAATACAGTTTCAGACGATACAGAAATTTTCCTTAACGAAAAATGTAAATAAGATATTTATTACAAAGCTCAATACAAATTAAATAATACAATAATTAATTGTTTCATCACTGTCATATCCATATAATCTATTATTAACCCTCTATGGGACCGTGTGACTTAAAAGTTACAAACTGATGTATCTATACTTTAAAAAATTTATTTTGTTTATTTTGTTTTATAATTATCACTGCACTATTAAATTTGATTACTGTATTACCGTAGCGACACCACGATCCATCCACAGTAATTATTAGTTTAAACATTTTCAAATCAAAGTAAAAAACTATAATCTAATTTTTCTCCGATAAGCAGACAAAATTCGGGCTACAGAGGGTTAGATCAATATCTATATAATTAAAAGTTTGCTAAATCGGAAATACGTGCATACCGATATCCGTATAATCGACATTCTACTATATATTTAAAAGCTGACCAGCAAACCATTAAAGTACATACATTTAATTACGATCTGTACGTTATTAACAACACAAGGTTAACAGACAATGAAACGGATATAGTCAACGTAATCCATCTGAAACACCTTCGCAACATGCTATAAATATACCTCAGAAGCTATCATTACCAACATTTTTACATTTATACACACCCAGAACATAAAACAGATGAAACATAAGCGGAACGCAAGCGATTGCGAGGCTTCCGTCATTAATGGTTGCATAATTGTCGAGCACGTTCTCGAACGCTCTTCAAAGGTTCCCAAAGCGATGAATTCAACAGGAACAAAGGAACACGGCTGAACTTTTCACACTCAAAGATCAGAAGACAATAATTAATACCAAGGATACGAGCTTTAATGCAGGAATGAAGAAGAAGAAGAAAAAAAAAAAAAGAAAAAAGAAAAAAAAGAAAAAAATGTCAAACGATCAAAGGGCATAGGTGACGCGACAGTTTGCAACGACAGAACAATAAATTTTCACGCACGCTCTCAACCTTTTCACCAGCCTCGAGCTGCCAGAAGCTTTTGCATTTTACAGCGTCAGCTCGATTTGACGTGTTCAAGGACTTGCTGATACCACCGCGGCCAAATGTAGGCAAATGGCGGTACACGTATCGATGATCAAGAAACGGAACTACCGTCGTAAATGCACAATAGGAGAGCTTTAAAGGATCTGGTACCATCGTCTCGTAACCGAACGATTCCTTCGGTTATATCGTGGGAGCTTTAAGGAACTCTTTCGGTGAATTTAAATCTTCCATTTTGAATATATCGATTGTACCGATACTAGAACATTCGTGGTTTTTTTCTTTTGCCTCGTTAATTTTTTATTTAAATTTTTGTAAAATATAATATACATACTGGTGGTCACAAAAGTATCTGACCATCTCAGGTATTAATGTTTATTTCCTATATATCGTGATTTATTTAAAAATCACAATATTATAAAATAAATTCTTAAACGTTTGTTAAAAACAGATTTTGATTTTGCTTCTTTTTTATTTGTAATTTTATGATTGTATACAAAATTTGTTCAACACCTAAAGTGGCCGGATATTTTCGTAACCAACTGTATATATTATTTTTTTAATATATATACCATCAAGTTTAAACTGAGGAGTGAATAGGTCTAATAATTTATAAAATTTTCCACTCCCATCATCCCCTTAATTTTCTTCCAATATTTTTCAGCATAAAGCGAGTATCGATTAAAGCAAAAAATTTTGCTCTGACCAAAACCAGTACCATCTAGGAAAGATTAAACAGCTAAGAAAAGAAAAACGAACCGTATTTGTTAAAGTTTTCGAAAGTATCGTAAAGTTATTCAGCAAAGGACCTTCCGATAACTCGAAGCAACGCATTGTATAAAATCCTTTTTCCACGGAGAGCCTTCCTCGTTCGAAAGAAAGTTCGTTTCTCACGAAACATCGAACTCTTTTTCCCAGGAACGCATTGAAACGATTTTTATTTAAACGATCCTTTCGCGGATGCGAAACGAGCGAAAAGGTAACTTCACCGGCGAAGAATTAAATTATAAATACGTAATGCTACAAGGCGCATCGCCCAAGGAGCTTCGTATTCAAGTTCGTTTAAAACGCTTTTGAAAGGGTCACGTTTTAATTCCATTTGGCAGAAGAAGAAGAAGAAGAAGTTCGTTGAGAAAATGTAACGAGGTATATGAAAGGATCCGAAGGAAAGAGCGAGTAAATGAAAGGAACAGCGAGAGAATAACCTGAAGCCCGGGCCGAGAATACCTTGTTGCAATGGAGTAGGTGAAATAGCATTGAATCGAGTCTCGATAAAAAGATATTGTTAAAAATAAAAAAAAAATGGCTTAGGCGCGAGAGATAAAATGTCGCTGAAACTCCACCGCTCGATTCGATTCAGACACTGGCCAGGTGAAACTTAATTAACGGGTTGGATAAACGGCTCGAAGGATTCAGTATCCAACAATAACCGACGTTTACTTGCTGCAAGACTCCGGGTCTTGTAACGACTCTCTTAACAAGTAACGGGGAGAAAAAAGAAACGTAATAAAAGACGCGATTTGCCGAGGAAACAGAGGAAAACGAGTGAAAACTTGTTGCACTTCCCGACGTTACTTTATAATTTTATTTTTAAATCTCGCGCGGTAACTCTGAAGAGGAGAAGAAAAAAAAGAAAAAAAAGAAAAAAAAGAAAAAAAAAGGAAACTATTCTTAAAACGACAGCTCTGAAAGTTTCGAAGTATCGTCAGGTGAAGGAACAGTTTCACGAAGGAAAGGTATTCTCGTGCAGCTAATTTGGCGCGTAGAATTCTCTGAAAAAAGCAACGCACGATCGTTCTCGAAAAGAAACGTTCGTTCTCACCCTTCCTTATCCTCTTCTCGATCCGTCTCTTCTTTGTTCTCCTCGTCCGCCATGCTTGGCTGATAGCCTCTTCAAACGATCGTGATGTACGGGCTACTCGTCCAAAGAAGGAAACATATTACAATGCCGGTTGAACAACAATCCGTTCGTTCGCGATGATTTTAACCGACTGTGAATCGCTACGATGGAACAACCGAAGAAAAATGTGGCCACGAACGTGTGTACTCTCTCCAACCCGGTCACACCATCAAATTTTGCTCAACTGACTCACTCGAAGTAGCCCAAGGCATCGTTAACTGTTACGGCTTCTGAAATCCCGCAAGCACCCAATTCTATTTTGTATAATGCCATAATGCTATTAGGGGTATCCTATATCGGCGTATTTTCCACCTGCGGTGTGTTACAAGCTGAATCGCGTGAAGAAACAACGGAAAACGGAACATGATCGTTTGTGGGTAAAAGCGCGGGAACCAGAAGCGTAACCATCTACCGCGTAACTTCCGGTGGAACGGGGGAACGATGTTTAAATTGTTTACCTATAGAAATTAAAGTATCAATATTGTATCGTGTTTATTATTTAATAAACGTAGATATTTCCAGTGTTTGATATTCTTCGAGCTGTACTGATTATCACTATGCTCCGATTATTTAGTATTCATTCTATTTTACCGATCAACGGTGTATTTATATTATTCGTATTGTATTTTATTGTATTTATATTAATATTGTTTTAACGATTAACACTGTATAAAAATTATAACATTATCGAACGTTTTCTGGCTGATGTTAATCTCGAAATACAAGGAAGCTTTATCGAAGAACATTTATCAAATCATTTCCCTATGATAAATTTCGGTGTTAAAATAACAAAAAAAAAAAAATGTTCCACTTGTTAGAATTTAAGGCAAGGACGATCGTTCGCGAACAAAAAGTTTTATTACCGTTAATTTAGATACAGAAGGAGAAATTGGGGAACGAAGAGGATTTCGCAGCGAGCAACGGGCTTCCTCTAAAACGAAGTGACATTCTAATCCGACTCATATAGGAACGTTAAAGGGATACCTGTCGACATTCCATTATACGTTACACTTTACGGAATTATTATATAGAAGAAGATTAAAATCTATGCTCGTGTAATCGTGTAGAAAGGAACTCGTTGCGGGCTGATGCAACTACCTGGGGAAAGTCGTAGCAACCAAGTTTCAAATTGTTTTAAATTAGAATGAAATTATCAGAGTTCAAACATTAAATACTCTAAATCTTTTTATGTATTTTCTCGGGGCGCAGTCTTCGCGTATCGACGCATTCGCTTTCGATAATTTTCACTTAAAAAGTTTTAGAATCGGAATTCATTTTTATGTAATACAATNAGAAGATGCGTTCGTTGGCAGCACTTCGACGTCTCGTACCTGTTTATAAGTTTTGGCGCGAATCCGAGGTATCGTAACGATTGCCAGGTATTTACGAAGGGATCATAAATCGATTTATGTATTTTCGTTCCACGTTTAGTCGACGAGTACGTTGATACGTTTTTAATTAGTAAAACAACATGTTTTGTCGTCAACAAAAACGACGCAACTCATCGGCGGTGTATAAGTGTCATTAATTATATTCATCGAGCGCATTGTACTTGTAATAGAAGAATACTCGAGGAAAAGGTCAAGCAAGAGTGCTAAAAATAGATGGAGAGAAAAGAAAAATGGTACTACGATGATTTTCACGAATAACCCATTACAATTTCGTGTGTATTCTTCTGCCACAGCGTAGGTAAGGTTAAGTTAGTGGAATGCAAGGGCGCCGGCGAAAATTGTTTGACCCCTGCGATCGAGCAGGAACTTCAGAGATAAAAATCCTTTCACGAACCGTACACACTCTATACCATTACTGCAATTTTTTTTCCTAATTTCCGAATNGCTAATATTGTTAAAATATTTAAACATGAATATAAAAATACGAAATGTCCTGTTATTCGAAAGAAAATGCTCTCGATGAACCGAACTGAGAAAAAATTAAAATTCGCAAAAAATAGTAAATAACAGAGGCACGAGACTCGATTGCGAAAGGTAATCTTGCAGAAATAGTACAACTACGTAATCTCGCTTTCATTTCCGTCCGGCGTAAACCATAAAGTTTGTGTATTTCTAAATGATTACGTCTGACTGCAAAACAGGCGCGTATAAGAAAAACGTGTAAAAGACTTGTATTCTTATCGCGATTGCATTGCGATACGCACTAAGAATACAGGAGATAGAATTTTTATCTCATCGTATTATGAACTACACTGGAAGTTCTGTTCCTGGAAAATCTGTAAAAAATGCATCGTTTACTTAACTAATCAACAATCAGATATATTCGTCCATACAAGCTTGTTGGAAAAATATAAACGTGTTAAATAAATTATCCATGTTGACTAATTTGAATTATTAACTATTTAAAAATAAACTGTGTTGACTTGTCACAATGTCAGCATAATTAAAATCGTATCTATACTATTCTCTCAACTCTCATCTCACCCTTGTGCCAATTTAACAATTGATACAAATTTTTCATAAATATATATATAAAAAAAAGCAATATATCTCTTCTACATGTGTTTATTATCTGCAAATGATACGAATAAGTTAATGTCTAAATGTACGAAAATTGTATTCCTTTTTATTTTCAATAAAAGAATTTTCAAATTTAATTATACATCTTTTCAGTGCATTGATTTTTTTATAATTCTATCAATACAATATCAAAAGACAAATTGAGCTCGAAAAATGAGGAACAGATGAAGGTTGAACTTTGGAATTATTACTTCTTACTCTATATTAATGCGAATTCCCAGCATTCGAAGCAAGATATTTGTATAAATACTTTTATGAATATACAATCGTATAATAATTTTTTTTTCAAACTAGCAATTAAATTTTTGAACCCTAAGCGTATCTCATTTATCCAGAACGCAATAACAGGTAGTCCTGAATTTTTTAAATCAATCTACCCGACAACAAGTACAAAAACTTACAACAGACATATCTAACGTCGATTCGAGTCATTCGTATCAATCTGAATTAATCAATGTTGCACTAATATGCTAGGAACTCAACCAATCCATCCAGAGCCAGGTACCCTAATTGTAAACTGAAATTCTCGGAACCATTGCAAATGGAGTAAGGTCAACTGGAACACTTACTCGGTAAGAGTTCGACTGACCTAGACTCGGCAAACCTCAGCTAGAACAACGTAGACTCGTTAAAAGTTGGGTAAAATCAATCAAGACCATGCTGACTCTATTGAAGTCCCATCGATCCACCTAGATCTAATCCAGGCCTAACCTGAACTCGCGAAGGATTTAAACCAGATCCAACTTGCAATGAGTTCCAAGAACACTTGCCAACTTCGTACAGTACCAATTGACTGGATCCACGTCGCCATGATTTTAAAAAGCTTTGTAAGACCAGTGAAACACGAGTGGCTCGTGATTGGTACAGTTCTTTGTAAGATAATGCAAATTTGATTGAAAAAAAAAAGAAAAAAAAAAAAATAGATATAACTTTGAGATTAAAGAGCAGAGATCAAAGAGGATGCAAGGTAATAGTAAATTTAGTAAATTTTTTTGATAATATAATGTTATATGGCTTTGTTTGAATGGTAATATTAAATAGTTCGAAATAGTACAGAATATACTGACTAATAAAACTCGGTTCGAATCAAAGTAATTTTGGATCTTGGGCAGCTTCAATTAATTCGTGAAAATTTAAATTGTTTCCAGTCCAATTAATGGGACCTAGGTTAATGGGTATTCGATCCGGGTCTGTAAGCTAGCTTTTGACCGGGCTAGTAAATCAGTGAAGCTTTCATGGAATTTACATATATTACACAGTTGATTTGTATTGAAGCATGAAAATTATCGTCGCAACTATACACTTCCGAAAACGCTTTACCATATTATACCAGAATGAATCTCATAAGTGGAAGAGAAATATTGAATTAAAATTCTTTAAAATCGATTCAAAATAAAGACTAGATATAAATAAATGACTGTACGTGCCAGAAATAAAAATTGTAAGAAAATCTGATAGTTATCACAATATTATTTACCAAAAATATATATATAATCATATTTTTCGAATGTACCACCATATTTTATGTAACCTTACAATATTTTTATTTCTTTGAAATCTTATCAATCTCTTTAACTCCTACTTTTTTAACTTTCACAGGAAAAAACTATATATATTATACATAAATGCTTACAATTTTTCATTTATTTGATAAATTTATTTTGCTTTAAAATATCTATAAAAAAGAGAATAAAATCAAGTTGACCAAAATACAAAATTGAATCTCTAGAGAAAATTACACATTTCACCATTTATTATAATGACACCAGTGGAGTGCAAAGGACTAATTAACAAAGATTTTGTATTATAATAAAAACTCTTTTAAAAACGACAGATAGAATCTTTTTTGTACAAATGGAAATCACTTACAGCTCTTATCATTTTTTTTTTTTTTTTATTACCTTGACGCGTCAGTCGTCGACGTTAGGCGTGTACAAAGCCAAGAGAGGAAATTCTATGCGTAAAGACGTTATTCATTTCACTATTAACGGCACGTGTGACACTCTTACTTACGCGGATGCACCTCACTGACTTTGGCTTTATACATTCCCCTGGCACAGTTTGAATCGTGCCTATTGTGAAGACGTAACGAAGCGACGCCTAAGCGACTTCTGATGTTCCGCCGACAACTGATGCATTCTTGTTTAATTTCCTACATCGAGAGCAACACCCGCCAGGTCCCATCGGTCTCGTTTTCTGCGACCAATCGCGTAAAAATGTCCTTTCGATAGATATCTATCGACGAATAAAATCGTGTTTTAATCGTAGATAACAAATCAAAACAGTGGACACAGATTAATCGATTGCGATAAAGAAATAGATTTTCATACAGGTAGTCACAGAAGTACTCGATCGGCTTAAGTATTAAGTAATAAGCGAATTTTTTACATAACTGTAGATTCGAAAATAAAGAACTATTACGAGTTTATTTTACGATAACGTACAACTCGCTTTGGCAGCAGACGAGCTTCGGAAGGCCTCGCGAAAAATTGTTTTTACTTCGCAGTCACTTTTTACAACGCGATTGAACAAAATTTAACACCGGGTATTATTTTTCGCGTACATATTTTGAATATTGTTTCCTGATTAAAAAGAGAAAATTATGCAAAGCTTAATCCACCGAATCCCATGTGGATCGAATTGTAAATTATTCAAATACTCGATGAAAGTAATAATAACTGTTCGCACACTGCTCGATACGCGTTACTCTTGAAACTCATTTTCCCTACGAGCAAGAAACAAAAAAAAGAAGCAATGTTTTACGAAGCTATTATAATTTAATGATATTATAAATTTAATGATATTAAAACTAAACTTATGTAACTTTTAATAACGCTGAAATTGTCGATTATTTTAATTAAAAAATTTTCACGATACGCATAAATTGCATGCATTTCTGCTGTCCATGCATAATTACCATATAATTCGTTCGAGTTTCTGAAACACGCCTCGTGTAAATAATACCTTGGTCGTTCGAATATAATGCTTATGTTCCAGACACTAGCTGTCCTTTGTTAACATACAAACGTGCAGTAACAGGAAATATTCACGTCTCTTATGCATTATTACGCAACAATTTGCAACCTATATGGGCCATCATGGGCAATCTCGAATCGTTTCAATTACGTGATGGTACAACGCACCGTGGACGTTTAATCCCTTCGCTAGCCAACGTATTTTCGCACACCAGGATGGAAGATCAATCGTTGTGTCGTTCATGGGCTATTTTTAAGCTCCCGTCTAATTTAATTGATCCCTAATACGGTAATCGAACGGATTATTTCTTTTTTTCTTTTTTTATCTTATATCGGATTATATTGCTTTATTCGCTGCAATGTTATATTCTGTTGAATATTTTTCATACTTTTTTATGTGTATTATTGTGATATAAATTTTTGTTATACATTCGTTATATGTTTAATGATCGTTGCTTTTGTGATCCCTAATACGGTAATCGAACGGATTTTTTCTTTTTTTCTTTTTTTATCTTATATCGGATTATATTGCTTTATTCGCTGCAATGTTATATTCTGTTGAATATTTTTCATACTTTTTTATGTGTATTATTGTGATATCATTTTTTGTTATATATTCGTTGTATGTTTAATAATCGTTGGTTTTTAAATACTTGAATTTTTTAGCGAGAAACTTTTGGGTTAAGAAATTGTTAGCTTAATATAATTCTTGCATGTCAATTTATATTACACTGGGTTTCGATTTATTTTAATTTCTGAACCCTTTTCATGTTTGTGAGAAATTTTGTATCGTGCATGATTGTATTGGAATTTTATTTTTTTAATCATTCTTTCGTAGAATATTAATAATTTTGGAAATTTTATTTGAATAAAGTTTTTGTATATATTTTAAATTACGAATCAGAGCTCAGAAACTAATTTTATCGCGTAACCCAAAATTTGGTCAACATAACCCTTCCGTGGAACACGAGTTGTGAACCCCTGATCTGATACAAAATAACATCGTAACCCTTTAATATTTAATCGAGATAATTAACCCTTATCGGCCGTATGTCACGTCCGACGTGATACTGCAATTTTACGGTATATGTCATATATCACGTGGGAGGTGACAAGAATGAAAAAGACGAAGCACGATGGCTACAAGTATGAGTATTTGCGTTTTTCTNAGAAACTTTTGGGTTAAGAAATTGTTAGCTTAATATAATTCTTGCATGTCAATTTATATTACACTGGGTTTCGATTTATTTTAATTTCTGAACCCTTTTCATGTTTGTGAGAAATTTTGTATCGTGCATGATTGTATTGGAATTTTATTTTTTTAATCATTCTTTCGTAGAATATTAATAATTTTGGAAATTTTATTTGAATAAAGTTTTTGTATATATTTTAAATTACGAATCAGAGCTCAGAAACTAATTTTATCGCGTAACCCAAAATTTGGTCAACATAACCCTTCCGTGGAACACGAGTTGTGAACCCCTGATCTGATACAAAATAACATCGTAACCCTTTAATATTTAATCGAGATAATTAACCCTTATCGGCCGTATGTCACGTCCGACGTGATACTGCAATTTTACGGTATATGTCATATATCACGTGGGAGGTGACAAGAATGAAAAAGACGAAGCACGATGGCTACAAGTATGAGTATTTGCGTTTTTCTTCCAATACTGTGTTTCCAAACAACCAGTCACTATTTTTTTTTTTTTTTCTTTATAACATCTAGAATCCAATAAATTTTGTTAAAAAAAATATTTACCAATACTTTGCAAAACACTGAGTTAAAATGTAATAATAAACCATAAGTGTGTAAACAATCGTTTATTTTTTAAAATTGATGCAGTGTAAAAAAGAAAAAATTCTTGGTAAAATTTTGCTTAAAAAGCTCGATCGACATTAGTTACGCTTTTTTCCAGATTAAAAACTCTAAGAATGAAACAATATAAAGGCACGAGTGGCACAAAAGGGCTGTGTACGAAAATTGAGAATATAAGAGCATCCTAAAGAATAATCTGCGATAAAAGCTTCCATCTCAACCTCAATTGGAAAGGCAGGATAACAGAAGCTTCGATACAAATTCGTATACCGTTGTTCGCAGAAGGATACTTTTTATCCGTAGTAAAGAAAGGTACCGTACGAATAAAACTGTTCTGCAGGGAAACGAAACGAAATTCGCGAAAGAATATCAAAAACTTCTACCTTGGAAATATTCTTGGATCAGGTATAAAAGCGTAATTGAAAATGTTTGCGAAAACATTCGAATTTATCAAAAATCTACGCGAAGCTCAACTCGTATGAAATTATAAAATAAAAATAATTCATGATTGTTCACTTTTTTTAGTAATCAATGTTGCAGCAATTTTATCGATTTAAATTATGAAATATATTATTTTCAAGTTTCCAGAGTTAACGGTTCTCCTAATTGCTCGATAATAAGTAGTGGAATTTATAAAAAAAATTCACGATTGTTCACTTTTTTTAGTAATCAATGTTATAGCAATTTTATCGATTTAAATTATAAAATATATTATTTTCAAGTTTTCAGAGTTAACGATTCTCCTAAATTGCTCGATAATAAGTTGTGGAATTTATAAAAAAAAATCTGCCCACGCGAATGATTTTACAGTCGCAATAATTACTTGAAATGAAAACGTGACCTTCTCGTTATTACCGCCTAAGTTCTTTGAGTAGTCTACCAAACGCTATGTGCGAGCCTCGCGAGGACAATTACGTGTAATAAAGATACCATGTATAGCATGCAAAATGTAGCAATTCATTTCGAAAAGAATTATGCTATGATAGCTACGATTTGACACTGCAATCTGGATAATTTTTTCAATTAACGAATTGGAGCAAATGTACGTCGTGTTAAGTCGCTTCCACTAAAAAATTAAGTGACAAATGATCGAATATGAAAAAAAAAAAAAAAAAAACAAGTTACGTATCTTCAGAGATCGCTCTGGTTGTCAATTAATTTAGACCAGAAGAAATTCTAAGGTTTTAATTCATCAAAATAACAACAATATACTATAATAAGAAATAATAATACTATTCTTTAGCATATACACTTGATCACGTAAGTATCCGACCAATTTAGATATGAACGTTACTTTTTTAAAATACAATTTTTTTCTTTCCTACAATTTAAATTTATTTACTCTATAATTTAATTCAATTAAATTCTTTCTTTAAAAACTGTTACACCTTATTTATCAGAAACAGATTTTGATTCGGTTTCTTTTTATCTACAAATTTATAATAATACGTGAAATTCCCAAAACACCTAAGATGGTCGACAAGAATGTACTGTAAAGAGAAAGAAATTATAAAATAATATTATACAAAGCAACTATCCCTATACACGCGTTCGCGTGGCATCATAAAAGTAGAGTGAATGTAAAGATAAAGTCAAGGTTATAATATTGAATTCGCTTTATTTCGTGTATCTAGTTTAACAACTATCCATACAGCGTACCTATCCAGACAAGCGCGTCTCCGTAAAACTATAAACCTGCCAAAACAATTTCTTCCAAAGCATCGCTTATTTCAATATACATAACCCTAGATACGTAAGAATGATAAAAAGTCATCGCGCGCTTTCTTACGGAGCAGTCAAAGTGAAAGTTCCGAGTCAACGAGGAACCGTAAAAAAAAAGTCTCGGGTTTATCCTTACGCGGCTATCCGCGTCACGCTACCAATTATTCTCACGTTTCGCTGTGCCCGATTTCGTAATCGTGTTCTTATCGCGCGTTTCCCTTGTTATCGGGAAATTGCGAATTAACACGAACCACCGCGAAGCCTTCTCGGTCGTTCCTCGACAGGAATCGTCAATTTCCGTCGAGTTCCGTCTCTCGAGGCACGAGGCATCGGTTCCCGACTCTGCGAAACGAATCTTCAAACACTCGTCGAACGTCGAGCAGACGACACGAGTAACGAAGCGGTGAAAATTGCGTCGAACGTGAACTCTATCTGTCACTTTGTTCGCCGAACAAATTGATCACGCGGTTCGTATTTTTATTTATACGCTTACCTCATCGAGAGCGGTTTCCTCGTGGCCAAGCCGCTTCGTAGTCAGCTCCTCATTCTTCCTCTTTTTTTCTCCTTGATAGCCAACATTGTAGCCATGTGTACGCGAACGTGGCCGTTCTGTACGATGATCACCGCCATGACACACGATTCCACGTTCCCGCGGCGAGAGACACCGAAACGAACATTTCACGATCTCACCAACACACGCGCGACATCCAGCGGGATCTTTTTGGCAGCCGGCAACAGGTCGCGGCAGTCGTTATCCCGTGACACGCGTCCCCGGTGTTATTGTTTATTGTTCGGTCACGACACGTTTGCGGCGTCGGTGGCGTCGGTCTCGCGGTTACTCTATTTTAGGTCCTCCCAGGTAGGAGAGGAGGGACAGCCACAGTCTGGCTCGGACGAATGCTTGGCGACACTATTAACGAAGCTTAAGAACGACCACTCTGCGGACTGAAAGAGAGAAAAAGACAGGCCGGTCAGGAACAGTGAGTGAGTGTAAAAGAGAGGAGAAACACGAGACTCGAGCCAGCGGCTACCATTATAAATAGTTGCGACCGGTAGCGATGGGAGTAATATTCTTGCGTCCGCCAGGTGGAACAGTTGTAGTTATGTTGAGCATGATTTCTTCGAGGTACGGTAGGAACGAGGCAGTTCTATTGAGTATCGAAGGTAAATAAGATTTTTAACGCGTAACAAGCTGTTTTAAAATATTTTCAGTGCCGGCTTGTAAGAATTTTTAGCGGCCAGACTGTAAGAATAAAAGTAAAAGAAATCAGTGCGGTTTGAAAAAATTGTATCATTCGTAGAAAGACTAAAGGTAATTTAGAATTAGATATAAATTAGATAAACATATGGAAATTTAATTGCAGGGATATTAGAATGGAAATTTTTATTTCATATTGAAGTTGCAGCCCTGAGGTTCTTATGAACGGACCGGCACCGTTAATTCTGTAAGTTTCGGATTGTTTGAAAATGTTCGAAGCAATATTGCTCCCATTACTACCGACTGAGTTAGCTGGAAAGAGATAAATTTAAGAGAGAAAGAGAGGCAGGAAACGTCGACGGAAGTATGCGCGTGAGAAGAACAGAGAGACAAACGATAAACGGTTTCTCGTTCGCTCCACCTCTCGCGCTTTGCGTCATTGTTCCATCACTGAGGTCTGCCTTGAATTTTAACGGACTGCGGTCCTAACATGTAAATTTGCATGATTTCCTTTCGACGAATGACCGTCGCCAATTTTACAGTCTCGTTGATTGTACCGGACTACAATGTAGGGAATGTTTGATAAACAATACATGCATGAGAACGTTCGTGCAATGGAATTAACAAATTTATTAATCAACAGCATAATTATGGGTAACGAAAACAAAGATCAAAAATCATATTTTTATAAATCATATTTATGAACAATATGTTTCATGTTTATTAAAAGGTAAATGCTATTATGATTATTAGTTTTCAATTCGATTTCAAAGCGGTAATATTTTTTTATTCGCACGAATATGAAATAAAATAACAAATTACCTTAAAACAAGTGTCCGAAACGATCCATTTTCAGAATGTTTTTCGATCTTCGATCGATTGCGCGTATATAAGAGATTACGTACGAAACTGACACATGGTTGAAACTATAGAATTATTAATTTATACGAATAATCGTGTGACATTTTTTTTTTTTCAGTTTAAGTTCTCATGTTTCAAAATATTTCTTTTTAACTTGAAATTTTCTGAGGTACTAAAATTCGCACGACAGCTATCATTACACACGAATTCTGTATTGCTTATTTTAAGAAGATGCGTTCGTTGGCAGCACTTCGACGTCTCGTACCTGTTTATAAGTTTTGGCGCGAATCCGAGGTATCGTAACGATTGCCAGGTATTTACGAAGGGATCATAAATCGATTTATGTATTTTCGTTCCACGTTTAGTCGACGAGTACGTTGATACGTTTTTAATTAGTAAAACAACATGTTTTGTCGTCAACAAAAACGACGCAACTCATCGGCGGTGTATAAGTGTCATTAATTATATTCATCGAGCGCATTGTACTTGTAATAGAAGAATACTCGAGGAAAAGGTCAAGCAAGAGTGCTAAAAATAGATGGAGAGAAAAGAAAAATGGTACTACGATGATTTTCACGAATAACCCATTACAATTTCGTGTGTATTCTTCTGCCACAGCGTAGGTAAGGTTAAGTTAGTGGAATGCAAGGGCGCCGGCGAAAATTGTTTGACCCCTGCGATCGAGCAGGAACTTCAGAGATAAAAAATCCTTTCACGAACCGTACACACTCTATACCATTACTGCAATTTTTTTTCCTAATTTCCGAATTTATTGTTGATCAAATTTTCCAGCAACGATAAGAAGAGAGAGAGAGAGAAAGAGAGAGAGAAGAAAAGAAGAAAATCAAGCGATAATCGGTGTTTTGTTAATGTCGAGTTAAATAATAAAAACACGATTGAAGTCTTCATTCGGAACAGTTTTTTCCATGGGCCTCTTAATTTACAATCGTGAATACAAGTTTCGTGTAACGTAACAAATCAAGGTCTTCTCCTGGGATGGGGAAGATTCCTCGCGGGAAATCTTATACGATAAACCGTTCATTTTATTTTAATAATGTGTGTGCGTGTATTTTGTACAATATAATAATAATAATAATAATTGTAGTAGCAATAGAAGTAGTAGAATAATAGTAGTAGAAGTAGTAGTGGTTGAACAGATGAGAAGTAGTAACAGCGTGTTTTATCACGCCGGAATGCTCGCCATTATAGGTTAGGTTCTTCGCGGGAGAAACAATAACGTTCAAGACGTTCGTCCTCTTTCGTCGTACTTCCCGCAATCGTTCCGGTGTCGCGTAAGGCTGCAAACGAAAAGCTACCTATAACGACGAGATTCTGGTTACAATGACGCGCCATTGTTGTCTCTACTGCCGCCACGACTATATTATTTCGATGGTTCGAAGGATGTTTCGACATTGATTGATGATCGATCGATTGAATCTGTGGTTAGGTGCCGATTTTCCAGAAGAGGCATCTATTCTTCCTCTTCCTCCTCCTCTTCTTCCTCCTCTTCCTCTTCCTCCTCTTCTTCCTCCTCTTCTTCCTCCTCTTCCTCGCCTTCGCCCTCTCCCTCCTTCTTGTCTTCCTCTTCCTCCTCCTCCTCCTCCTCTTCTTCTTCCTCTTCTTCCTCGAACTGTGGCTCCTCCAGCTCTTCGTCCTCAGCCGCAGCCTTCACGTCTTCTTCGCCCTCCGGAGATTCGGGGTCTCCCGGTTTCTTGCCTGGCCTCTCGCCGAACCATTTCGGTAACTTCGCTGTTTTAAAGAAAAAATGAAACATGTTACGCAATTGAATGATACTTCGTTTGTAATTGGGAATTTTCGTAAGTGTGTCTCGAACGATG
>SMSQ01026161.1:36547-59047 GCA_019453375.1 Ctenoplectra terminalis | reverse complement strand
GAAGACAGTGTGGACGGATCAACAACAGAGAAAAGTGACGTCAGAGTAAAAAGAGTAAAAAAAACAAAATTAGCCTTTGTCGTTTCCACTCCATCGTCGACAAATTCGACGATAGCGGGTACCGACGATAACGTTCCCGGTGGTCGACAAAAAATTAAAGATCGAAAGCAAAATTATAAAAAGGAAAAAGAAAAAGGTACAAGAAAAGAAAAACGATATAACGTGCAAGGCTTTCGTGAAAGTCCGACGCCTTTTTGAAAAGAAAAAAGAAAAAATTCGGCAGTAAAATGTCGCGCGGAAACAACATAAAGTACAGCTCTCGGATTCGTGTACACGCCATCGCGATCTTGGAACAATAATTTTAAGTGCGAGGGTAGAAAAGAAAAAAAAAAAAAGAGAGAAAAAGAAAAAAAACAGGGACGACACCAACACGTTTCGCTTCTAATACTAAAGTGGAAGAGGTGATTTTTCATCGTCACCACGGCGAGGCCATTGTACGGACAACGATATCGGATTACTTTAACGTTTAACTCGAAAATTCCATCTAGCAGGCGTGAAAAAAGCGATTCACGCGATTTCTCGGTGAAATTAAAAAGCTTCGAGGTCGGGATGCAAAAATTGCAGCGATGGAAGAAGAAAGTAAAGAAAAAAAAAAAAGAAAAAAAAAGAAAACAAAAGAACAGTAAAAAGAAAATAAAAGAAAGAAGAGGAAATAGAGAACTGTTGCGGCTCGAATGATAAAACGAGCCTCGAAATGGTTTTCGAATGACTTTTTCGCGTGAAAGATAGAGGAAAAGAAAAAGAAAAAAAAATCAGCCTCTCCGTGGAGATTGCCTGAAATTAATCGCATCTACGTACAACGTTTACACGCTAACAGAAATGAGGGTATGGATAAAGAAACATAGCGGAAGAAGAGCCAACGAGAAACGATAGATGCTCGAAAGGAGTGTTCTCTTGCAAAAAAGGATCGTCAAATGTCGCGTTGACGACGAAGCAGAAAGAGAATTCGATAAACTCGCTTGAAAGAGTATGTCGTTAGAATGAACATCGACGACAGTAGGAAGCGCAAGAATAAAAATACAGTGTAAAGACAAATAGAAACAGACCGAGTGTCTTGCAGTGAGATGTTCTAAATACAAAAAAGAAACAAAGAAGAAAAAAGAAAAGAAAGAAAAGGTGAAAGTAAAAAAATATATTGCGTAAACAGAGAAACGTAACAGCGAAATAGCGGACGAACAAATATATTGAACCGATACAAGACAACAACCACAACAACAACAGCAATAATAACGGTTAGACGATTAACAAAGAAGAAAAGAAGAATAGAAGAATAGAAGAATAGAAGAAATGTGAAAGATAGAGAAAGANCATCGACGACAGTAGGAAGCGCAAGAATAAAAATACAGTGTAAAGACAAATAGAAACAGACCGAGTGTCTTGCAGTGAGATGTTCTAAATACAAAAAAGAAACAAAGAAGAAAAAAGAAAAGAAAGAAAAGGTGAAAGTAAAAAAATATATTGCGTAAACAGAGAAACGTAACAGCGAAATAGCGGACGAACAAATATATTGAACCGATACAAGACAACAACCACAACAACAACAGCAATAATAACGGTTAGACGATTAACAAAGAAGAAAAGAAGAATAGAAGAATAGAAGAATAGAAGAAATGTGAAAGATAGAGAAAGAGAAATAGT
This sequence comes from Ctenoplectra terminalis, assembly GCA_019453375.1. Lineage (NCBI taxonomy): Eukaryota > Metazoa > Arthropoda > Insecta > Hymenoptera > Apidae > Ctenoplectra > Ctenoplectra terminalis. The sequence continues at coordinate 57,349 of SMSQ01026161.1, read as the reverse complement.
AAAAGAGAGATAGAGAATAGAGACTGAGAGAAAAAAAAAAGAAAAAAGAAAGGAAAGAAAACGCGAAATGAAAATTGCCAATAGCTGCCTGAACAAGATTACAAGCCGAATGTAGAATTGTTGTCAGAAAACTTACTCGATCTTCCTCTCCGGCTGCCTTTGATTTTTCGATTTTTCGATTCGCGCCGCGTTGGTCGTTCGGTCGATGGTGATTGGTGGTTTGATTGATTGGTTGGTTGGTTTTTTTTTGTGTATTGTATGTGGAGATTCAGGCGAAGGGACGGATAGTTATAGATAGATTGCAGATAGAAACAAAAAAAAACAGAGAGAAAAACGAAGATCATAAACCAAAGTCAGAGATAATTGCATCCAGTTTGATTCTATTAGCGGTAAAATCGACAAATTGATACTGCTAATTATTCTTTCCCCTTGATCGTGCTCTCTTCTCATTGCACGGAAATAGGAAGAGGAATCGTCGAGAAATATTGACCGTGACGAACAATTGGAACGATATTTCGGAAGATTTGTTCGTTCCTTTTTAACTTCGTCTCGCGAGAGTATATTTCTCGCCAATTCCCCGCACGAAACGATTCAATATTTTTCTTTCATATTCCTGAAAATATTTTACCTCCAACAAACTGTCGGCTAACCGCCGTCGAAAGAAAATGTTGAATCGTGTTCCGTGTTTGCGCAAACGAATGACACTTGTGGCGAAAGGGAAATTAATTGACGACGCGACTCATGATTCTTTGAGATTGTGCGGCTTCGATCTTGTTGGATCATGAAATGATATCGTTGATTTAATCTACGATTCGTGGTTCGGATATACAGCGCCATTCGTCTGCTCTATTTTCGTGAGAGAGGCACGTTCTAATTTTAACAATAGTTCGAGAGAGATCACTCTAAGGCACGAACGTGATTTTTCGGAACAGCTTTTCGCTTAAAAAATTCTGTTTTTCGTTGAAACGTACAATCTTGTTGAAAATATGAAATTAAAATTCTTCGTCGAAACGTATTTAACGGGAGACCGTGTTTGTATAAAAATATGAATCAATGTAATTTAATGATAATGCTTTATAATATTTAATGATAATAATTATAAAATACAAAGGGCGAATCGATACGAATATTCCTGGCTCGCGTTTGCACGATTTTGCATTTTAATCGAATCGATACAGTTGATAGGAATTATTAGTTGCCTCTGGGTTGGTAAAAAATAAAAATTGTTTCATGTTTGAAAGTCGCGTAAACCGGTATCCAAGGCAACAAAATGGCAGCGCCTATTTTTGTAAAAAAGAAGCATCTCCGTTCTAATTCTAACTGGGTTCGTGCTTCGTGATCGTACACGGTGTTTAATGTTTCGGTGGCCGTGTGCCTGCGATCAAAAAGTTGCACAAGTTTGTAACGCGAGAAACTATTATTCGATTCAATGACGTTGATCGCAACAATCGCATCGCTATAGATGTTCAACACAAATACAACCAGTCTAGTAACCTTAACCCATTACTGGCATTTCTAACGATCGTTGCATCGTATTTCTCAATCCCTAATCGATGAATCAAAAATCAAATCGGAGGAATACAAAAATTTCAAAACAATTCGATTCAATTTAACCGCCAAGAACGATCTCTCTCGAAGCGCGCAAAAAGAAACGAAAGAAAAAAAAGAAAAAAAAAAAAAAAATACGAGCAGTTGCCAGAAACCTAATCTCTAAAACAAAAGCGACGATCGTCCCAAAGAAATGAAATGATCGCGGCTATAAAAATGCTGGTCGGCTTGTTAAGAGCCATCGCTCTGCAAAAAGGTGCCTAAAGTCTAAAATCGAGATCAGAAAATGACAACTACGACTCCCTGGTGACTGCGCAGTGGTAGCAGACACCTAAACGCAGACACGCCTCTGGAACTTACTTCCTGGAATGAGAAAATGAGAGAACATGGACGTTAGAAGTATTTCGGGAGCGATCTCGAGGGATTAAGGAACTACCAGCAACACTTACGTTTCCTCGACCACCTCCTCCTCGCTGCTGTAAAACAGAAAATGGAAAATGATATTTGTTAGTGAACAGAAACAGGTAAACTAACCAGGGGGGGGGGCTATTATCGTTTCACAACTAATAATTAAAATAGAGAAAAGAAAAAAAAAATCGAAAAGAAAAATTAAGGGTTGTAGGGCAAGGGCTGGTGGACTTCTTACGGGGCGTTTACTCAATTATGCGCTTAAAATGTTTTTTCCTTGATATCTCCGTGATATAATTAATATCAATAAAACGACGTTCGCATCGAACGATCAAGTACGGAAACAGAAATCTAAGATTCTCAAGCGAAGACAATTTATTATGACATTTTTGGACACATCTGTCCACTCCACTGAATATAGATCCATCGGTCGATCCAACCGAATGACTCATCTCCGGTACGAACAATCTCTGTTTGAATTTCCTCGTTTCAAAAATAAACGAAAACTCCGTTTGCATCGGCCATGATCTCGTTTCCCTGTACGAATGTTCCGTTGAATTATTCCGACTTTAACGTTCCATTGCACATGAAACGTATTAAACGAAAGAAAAAAAAAGGAGAAAAGAAAATAGAATAGAAAAAACATTTTTAGCGAGCAATTCAATACTAGGGGCTGACGTGCAACGATTACGATTTACTCAACACAAAGACACGTGGGCATTGGGGCTGGGGTGGTTTACTTTCACAACAAAACTCGAGGGATGGGGGACGGACGGGGGATGTGTATCGATAAAAATGCATTAAACAACGAATTAACCACCGAATTAAACAGCTAATTAAACAACGAATTAAACAACGTGGGAAACATAGTACGAGCTGGGCTGACAAACCACGGTGAGATTTTTCATCTTACATGGACGCAACTCATTTTCTTGTATATTGTTCATAGTGTGACAACGATCAACATTTTGGAACCTCGGTAATCTTCAACTTATGTAGCAACCTGAGATAGTTGCATCGAGAACGTAACTAGGAATCAGTGACTCTCGACCCTGCAAATCGGCACTAAGAAATACTGAACGTGATCTATTTGACGACATGTTTCTGTGACGCTTCGATGGACTACACATCGTACTATCTTTTAACTTAAAGTAACGCTCGGCTGAAATATCCTCGACATTCCCCGCCACTCGAGACCTTTTCATTTTATGACTATTTGAAACGGTGTCTCTGGTCGTTTTTCAGTCACCGTGCGACGCACGTGCATCGCTACGATAACTTTCAAATTGTATTAGATTTATCAGTCGATATATTTCCGTTTCTATGGCGGTGAATCTTTCGTTCGTTAAAATCAATTTTTAATCCGCTTAATTTTATTCCAACAGTTGAAATTGAAGTAAGAAATTGAAGTAAGAAATTTTCTACTACTTTGTTATTAAATTTGTAAATTTGAAACGATACGGCGGAGAACATCGAGACTCGATTAAATAATTTTCACAATTTCTTTTCATGATCGGTTTGAATACTTACGAGTATTGCTCCTCGTCGTCAGACATGTTTGCTGGTGGTTACGGTGCTGTAACACGCAAACAAACCACCGATTAACACAACGCGTCTTTCATCAGATATTTCTTCGTTATATACCACGATACATGATTACTCAATTTTCCAATCACCGAATTTTTTTTTTTTCACACCGAGAACAGGAAAAGAACGATCGAACAGTTTACTTAAGAGCCTGACGTTCCATTTTTCTCGGCAAGCGTATATAAAAAAGGATTTGCAAAAGCTTTGTCCTCTCGCGTTCGCACTGCATCGGCGAGAAAAAATATTAGTCCTGTGTCCGTTCTCGTATCTTCGAGAAAGAAAAATATCGTCGATGCACTCGGGTGCAGAATCTCGACGGAAAGAAGGAAAAAAAAAGAAAAAAAAAGAAAAAAAAAGAAAAACCGATAAATCCGCGTGTGCAGCGATTCGATCGTCCTTTTCCGTTTCGAACACCACAGATGTGGCGCACTTCTCACAGAAAATTTTCAATAAACAAGCCGAAGGTAAAAAGAGGGAGAAACGAAAGACAAAAGGGTGAGGGACGAAGGGTGCTCGTCGAGCATAAATCGAACCTTACTGCCGCGAGAAAGAGAAAGCTAGAAAAGAAAGGAAGAAGTCGAAGGGGCGAGACGATGCACTGGTGCAAAGGTAATCTGATATTCTGAGACGAGAAAGAGAGTACCAGTTTGCTAACCCTGGCCGCAAGCTCGACGTCGCAAGCTCTATAAGGAGCCATCCCCTTCTCTTCCTCGTCGCTCTAATTTTAGCAAACCGACTCTCTACTCTTCTCTCTCTCTCTCTCTATCTATCTATCTATCTATCTCTTCCTTCGTTTATTGGCTTTTTCTTTCTCTCTCTCTTTCCTTCTTTTTTTTCTCTCTCTCTTTTCCTCCCTCGATCGCCTCCCTCGCTCTCTATGGAAGTTCCTCCACCTCTTCCTCGATCTCGTCTTCGTTGCCGTTGTCATCAAATTTGCTGACCGTTTCCTGTTTTCACGAAGAAATTAAACTTCCATTTTAACGAGATTTATTTTTCTTTATCGTTACTCGATCATCGATAAAGTTTCTTTTTTTGTTTTTTTTTTTTTTCTTTCGATTTCTCTTTTTTTCGTTCTTCGTTGACACTCCGTCCCATTGCGAATATTGGCGTTGATTATTCGCTGGCAATTATTTTTCACGGAATGAAAATAAATTATAGAGCAGCGTCAACCATTGATTCGTTCAAGTTTTGTATTACAGGGAAATTTTAAAGCGATCTCAGGATACTAGTTCGAGGTGCTAATTTTGCAAATCGCCCGGCGCGGTGTTTGGCCTTACGTGTTGCGATGCATAGTGCCGCTCGAGCTGACGCGAGGCGTGGGAGTGGAAACAATATTACATAATTACATACGTCACGCTCAAATGTCTTGAAACGGGATATTCGACGTACATTTATAGACGGTGAGTTATCACGGCGCCAACGCGATTCTATATTCGTGCTCTTTGATCCGCTATATTAGAAAAGGAAAATAACTTCATCCCTCGCGATTACACGAATACCAGATTCGAAACGAAATTAAGAAAACAGAAAAAAAAAAAAAAAAAATTGGCGTGTAAACGGAAAAATGTTCAAGCGATCATAAAACTGTTTGGAAAAAGAATCGATATCGTTCGAAAAGTGATGAAAAATTTGCAACTTTCATCGTGCATTAAATATCCTTACGAACTTATGAAAAGAAGGCGTCTTACGGGTTCTCTTTGTTCACTCGTCAAAAGTATCGAACGTCAAGCTTCCTTTCCGATCCTTCGACAGTTCTATCAAACTAAAAGTCATACGCACGGAAACAGTGAGACATCCTCAACTTCCCGATCGTAAATTTCCGGAACGATTAATACGACACACAGCTTCCTCGTCGAGCGGAAGCGCACCGCGAACGACGATACAAGATGAAACCAAACTCCACCAGAGATTCGACAAATTCGCTGTCACGTTGTTAAAGCCGTTGTTGAAGCATCCCCCGGAAATTTGTCCCATCGTTCTCTCCAAGCTTTCTTCCGACCTTCGAATTCTCGGTTCGAGGTCAACCAGACGATCTCCGAGCCGTAACTTCGATAGATAAAATCGTAGCACGGCCAGACGCCACTCGCTCGTAAGGCTTCCGCTCATAAATCACGCGGATTTACATAGAATCTCAGGACCAACCTTCGAACTGTTTACCATCCATACATATCCCAGCGAGACAACTTAGCACGATGGTCCTCGACAAATAAAATTCGATCCTGGATACACCAGACAGTTCTTTCACCCTCGAACTCTGAGATCCCAAAACAATCCGATCTTTCTGCGAATCGTTTCACTTTCACACTCGATTCCATCGTTTCTTCTTTTGCGTATACCTCTGCTCGTGATACAATCGAATCGATCCACGGAACGGCAACGAAGACGAGGATGTTCTCTCTGGTTATCGACGTCCGCTCGTCGATCGGAATTTATCACTGTAACGAACTTATGCGAGGCATGCGATCGAATGTTCACTGATTCGAAAACCATGTCGGCCGTTGATCGAGCGAAAACACCGAGCGAACAAATGATCGAACGAGAACGTGCTTCGTGGGTTCGAGTATGTATACGTGATCACTGAATTAAAACCAATTAACGGGAGATAATGAGCACAATTGAGAAAAAAAAAAAAAAAAATTGCTAATAGAAACTTACACTCGAACCGGTTGTGAATGTGTATGGCAATGTTGTGTGGACGTGTGGGTGGGTGGGAGATATGTGTGTATGACGTGTGGTATGAGGGTTCGCCTCGGGGCACCAGCCGAGCAAGAGATGCTTCCAACAAGCACGCACGGTAGAGCTTTTGCCGGTGGAATGTGGAGTCCGCGACAGCTCGAGCGGCTCTGAAGTCCTGCGAACAGGGCCTGGACAGTACCAAGACTCGGAACGATGCCTACTCGGTTCGGCCGACTCGAGATCGCTCCCTTTCGTTTCTCTATTAATAGATAGCAGATCCACGTCCGTGGGGCGCGAGCGTGATACGATCCTGGCACGCTACTATTTTCGTCCCTTCTATACGCGTTCCCGTGCGTGGATCTCGCTCTCTTTCCCGTGGACCCCTTCTGCCGTCTGTGTACCGCCCCCGCAACCTCTGCCTGGTTGCCGACACGAATCATCGATGGAACCGAGATATTTGGGGAGGGATGGCCGAATCTTGAATACCTTGATTAGGAGCTTAGCCAGCCGGAGCGGAGGGAACTTCTCTGTCATTGTCTCGTTGTTCTTCACAGGATGGATAGTGTGGACGGGTACTGGTCGGAGAACGTTCGATCGTGAATGAGACGGTGTGGTTGGTTGGATATATCGAAATAAACGAGACGTTTGTATGGATGTACGGTGTGACCCACTGACTCTGTCCAACTCAAATATCTCTATTATTTCAACTAATAAGCGAAAACATTGGTCACCGAAGTTCTATGTTTCCGATAAAGACGCAACATGGTTGGCGTTGAAATATTTTAGGAACAGCGAGTTTCTTAAATTGAAGAATGCATCTTGGTATTTTTGCACTCGGAATTTGTTATTTCCTCGAATCCGGTTATAAAAAATCGGATATTTATCTGGAAAACAAGAAATATGATCCGCAGATTTTTTTATGCTTCTACCTGTGAAGAAACTATCGCCACTTATCTTACTTGATACCAGACGAGTTTTGGTAAATAATGTTTTCATTTGTTAGTTGAAATAATAGAGATGTTTGAAATGGACAGAGTTGGTGGTATACCATGTATGTTTGTTATCAATTTGGAAGCTGTTAGGTAGCTGTTTGATTTGTTGCGTGTACAATAAAACCTTCGTATCCGTGGATTCGATTTTCGCAGTTTCGGTTATCTGCGGTTCACCGATTTCCGATAATGGGATTATATATTTATTTTAGAAATAAATGGAAATACGCGTTTAAACGGTATCTCGTGTGTGTACGAGATATTCTTCATTGCTTTATCGTTTCTCGAGCTAGAATGCCAGAATCTCGTTCATTCGTTTAAACGAGAGAGAATCGGAAAAGAAGAAAGTTAAATTTTATATTTCGTTGTCACTGATCACTTTGAAAGTATTTTTAGACGATAAGAAACTTAACAAAATTAATAAACTTGCATCTATTCGATGCACATATAAATATAAAAATAAACACAGCAATGTAAGATACTTTTTTTACACATTGTGTATTTGATAACGTTTCTCGTGCAATTTTTCGTTCTAAAACCACTCAGGTTTAAGACCCGACTTTCTAACTAGCCTCGGAACGAAAATACTTCTCCTCAACGAGTTTACACGACACTCGCTCCTTAACGTTGAAAGTTCCAAGCTTGCGAAAAACCTCTAAATTCCATCGTTCGATGATAAGAGCTTTAATTTCCGATGTCTAGAAGTACCAGCGTAATTCTGAACGTTTATAAATAGCAGTTTATCCCGTGGCAACCATTCGCGAACCTTTTCACGTTTCCTTCTCTACTTCCTTTCAAGGGGCACAGGTTAGCGCGAAGGAAAGAAGAAAATGGGAATGTATTTTTAATCGGCGAGCGAAAAATCTCCGGCTCGTAATCGTGGCCACGTCTAAGAAAGAAAGAGGGAAAGAGAAATGGAAGCTGGAAATTGCGGTGAATTAAAAAACGCTTCACGTGAACGTTACTCGACGAAACTGTTTATCGCGTACGGAGAAAACTTTAGCTTTTCTCCGGGTCACCGGAGACTTCTTTTATTTTCCCAAATATCCTCCTAAGAGGATACAGTGTGTGTATACGTTCTTGAAAAAAAGCTCCGCGAAAACATACGTCCGTCTTATCTACGCTGTAAACGCCAATCTTCTCGAATGAAAGGTAAAATCCGAGACACGGTGTGCATTCGAAATGAAATCTCTCGAGAAATATGGTTCGTTTATTAATAAACCGACGGCTATCGTGATAGTGCACGCAACGTGATTATTTTCAGTCCACTGAAACGTACGAATTAAATCAGGATTAACGAGTTGACGCACAATCGTGTTAAGGATCAGTGTTATACATTTTTTTCAATTTATATCGAATAAATGATGAAATGTGTTACTTCTGTTTATTTAACCCGGTGATGTTAGTTTCTTTCCATTTTTTCTTTTTTTTTGTACCGTTTCATTCGCGTGATACTTTTATACGATTTGAAGAAAATATTTCGTTAGTATTTACATTAATATTTTGAATAATGTGTAATGATTATTTATCAGTTATTTTTCACGAACTTCTGTATTCATCTATTGGCGCTTTTATTTTCGATCGACTCCAAGTATCAAGGAAGAACTTTGATATTTTCTTTTAATTCTTCTATCGCGCTCAGGTCTATGTGATCCAATCGTCTTTTTCAAGTTGTGTAATTTTTTTTATTACAGTTAATATAGGTTTTTTATGAACACAATAGAAAAGTTAATCGTGAACCCTAAAGTGTTTTAATTTCGATAAGATAAATAAGATATAAAAGTAAGCTTTGTGAAAGAAAATAATATACTATTGTATACATACAAGACTTCCCACCTAATTATATTTTTTAATTGTGGTAACAAAAATAATATTTCATATGTAATATAATATCAAACATCAAATAAGATAAAAAAATTTTTTTTAATCTTTAAGTTTTCAGAAGGATCATCGTACATATTTAAAGCTTTAAATTCGAAAGTTTTCTGCACTGTTAGCAAATTAGTTCGTTCAGGTTTCTTCGTGGTCAAACATTGTCTGCATTTTTTCAAAAGCGTATGTTATTTCTGACGCTGATATAGCTACATTATATCTGTCCCGAGGCCGTTTCGCGTTTAAACTCACCACCGGTGGAAAGTTTACTGCCCACCCGTCTACGCGGACAGTTGAGTGTGACTGTCCGGCGAACCGGAAAGATCTTCCGAGGCGTAGCCTATTACATCCACTCCGACGGCTCAGCGAAGAATATCTACCACCAAGCTACCTCCACTACCCGATTGAAAAATCCAGTTACTCCGCGGAGCGTTTCCTGCGGACGAGTCCTGTCGTTGCGTCGGTCTCCGCCGCATCCACGGAGCATCTCGTTAACACGTTGACTGCCACGCCAAAATCACATGTTTTGCTCAGGACGCCATGGCTCAGGACGCCACTCCGATAGATAGAAGATTCGGCAAAAATTAATCTTATTTTCGATCTTCTAATAAAAATTTTTAATCGTCGAATAGTGCGCACTTTATTTCAAAGTATTCTCTAACAGCGATGATGTTAAAGATTCGTTAACTATCAATGTTCATTTAATTTTTACAATTACAAACATTTGAAGCACTCTGGTCACCGATGACCACCACGCTACAGGAGAAACAATCTCCGGTCACATATGACCACTATGGCGGTGAACGTGTTAACCCTCTATAGCCCGAATTTTGTCTGCTTATTGGAGAAAAAATTACGATTGATTACAGTTTTTCACTTTGATTTGAAAATGTTTTAACTAATAATTACCGTAGATGGATCGTGGCTTACAGTAATACAGTAATCAAATTTAATAGTGCAGCGATAACTGTAAAACAAAATGAACAAAATTAATTTTTTCAAATATAGATACATCAGTTTGTAACTTTTAAGTCACACGGTCCCATAGAGGGTTAATGCACGCAAGCGCTACGCTTCCGAGACCAAGAGGTTCCGACCGAGAACGACGCCGAAGCGCAACAAGGACCCAGTCGACCTTTACCTCTAGGCTCGTTCGAAACTCCTTCAAAACACGGACACCTTGGGAATGTTGATCCCGTATCGCGTCGATCGTAGCGATCCATCTACGAAGCGTGACCTTTGAGAAACGCGCCGTACGAAGGACCACGGTGCCTTCGCAGCGGAGAAAACCAGATCGCGCATCGCCCAGACCATCGAGCTCTCGCAGGAGTCCCCGAAGAGGCCGTGGCACTTTTCGCGCTCACGCAAGACCTTCGCACCTTGGACCGCGGTGCACTGTATGCACGCACGCAAGAGTGAAAGGGAAGGCGCGACGCTATCGACCGACGAACGTGCACGTACCGACACGTCGGAAAGCACTCCGCTGACATCCATCACGAGCATCAGAGCCCCGTTTGTCGTCAAAGGCGTCCAAGCTACACCGCGAGAAGGTGGGGTTGATTGCTTTAGAGCCATAAAATGGCTCCAACGGCTCAGTGGTCCCGTCTACTTGGTCACGCCACTAAATATATTTACCCTCCAGCAATGACAACATGAAACTCACAGCTAGTGGATCCTTTGTTCAAAGTCGTCCGACAGACGCTGTACGCTTAAACTTAATATAATCAGTATTATAACGTGCAACAGGAACCGCGGCAAGGAACGTAATCTATTAACTGACAATGAAAATGTGATATCCTGAACGAAAGGACGCAACGCGTGTTAACGCTTTACTTATCATTTTGTTTATGTTTCGTGAATGACTGCGGACCATTTCTTCTCGGGAGAGATGATGGAAATGTATTCTAAAAGGAATTATTTTAGGTAAAATAGATAGATAAAATTTTCTAATATGGTTTGGAGGATATTATTGTTTTGGAGAATAGAATGGAATTTTATAAATAAAAAAAATGTATCAAAGAGATGAAATGTAGACCCAAATATGCGAGGCAAAAAATTCAAGAATATGCATGCGTACCAGTGGAGAAGAAAAAGAAAGAATAAAACTGTACTGGAGGAATGCATAAAAAATTTGGTATAGCATCGTGCGTGGTATTCGGTCGTAATATTACAAGCTGCAGTAAAAAATTCCTCTTGAGAATTCGTCGCATATATAACACCACAATTCGGTTGCTTTTGTACGAACATATTTATATCTGTTCAATCTTGAAACGAATTGAAAAAATTATATAAAAAAAAAATACTCGAGTTACTTCATAAAAACTGTAAGCATAAAACAATTATTTAAATAAATTGTTAAAAAAATAATCGATAAGACAAGTAGTCTATTCCAATACATCCAGTTTCATTATAACACTTCATTCAATATCCATAAATAAAATTGGTCAAAAAACGTTCTTTTTTTTTTCTAACTTAACACGTTCACTGCCAACTACGAGATATCTCGTTCTGTACCGTGAATGCGGTATATCTCGTAATATTTTTTCGTTCTTCAAATCGTTATAGATATCTCTTCGAGATTATATTTGCAATTATAAGTATTCAATTTAAAGAAGCTCTCCTGTTTTCTTTAAACACTTTCGGTACTCGACATAGAATTTTCTTAATTTTCTTGGCAGCCAACGTGTTAAAGCAAACGAACATACCTTATCGGAACATAAATAATCGAACCCAGAGAAAATTGAACGTGCAAAAAGTCCTAAACGAAGAATTCCCCCTGCAACATCCAGTAACAGAGACCGCAGCAGCTATGGCCGCGTATGAGCTACCACTCCGGCAGCTGTGTCCGTGAATAAAAAAAGCACTAGGGGCAGAGCAGCGTTTTGTTGTGAAAACGGGAGCAGCGGCCGAGTCGAACGAAATAGGAGCCGCGATAAACGAATGTGGGTTGTCCCTCGGAGACCTTGGCGAAGGTGGTGGAGGCAGAGAGAGACGAGTCGAGGAAGGAGGCTACCTTATCAGAGTCAGCCTGGAGGCTCAAGCTTCGTCCGCGTGGCCGACGTCGAACCACGAGGCGGCTCCATATATGGAGGGGGCCACGCTAGGGAGAGGGCGCCGCGACGACCGGGTATAAAGTTCCACGACGCTGACGACGTCGGTTCACACCGCGCCAGAAAGCTCGACTCCCTTGGCTACGTCGCTCTGCCGATGTCCGTTGATTAATTGACCATGCGACGTGTATTAACTCTCTTACGCCCACCTGATTCCAAGAATTTAGGGTCTACTGAGATTTTAATGCATGATTCCGAGTATCAAATTGATGTATGAAATCACCGATATCGAGTTGAAACGAAGATCGAATAATATTTTATTATAATGTTCCAATGTTATACAGAGAAGAATTTTGCAATAGATGCGACGATACTTTCAGTATTAAGTGGACTTAATTTCGTTTAATAATGAACCTATTATTATATATAGCGCTTCTATGTATATCCACTATTAACGCGTTGGATGTCATTAACCGATGACGTGTTAATTAGTCTCGGATGAAGCGAGTTGAATAGTTAATTGGGTTCCGCGTAATCTTGAAATGATTCGGTGCTAACGAGTTTTAATAATTATTTGAAATTGAGTTACTGGTTTGAGGGATCTTGCATGATAGACGGAATCGCGTTCATTTTTATTAATGGATTCAGGAGTTAAAAAAAATGTTTATTTTGAATAAAACTATTTTTGAGCATTTATGCGCTATTTTAAAAAGAATGCTGCTGTGTTTAGAACGTGTTTTGTCATTTTCGACAACGAACACAAGAACATAACTCACCGAGAAGGTTTTGGCATCGGCCAGAATTTACGCAATGTTAAAAAAAAAAAAGATTTTCTGAATGACATCAGGCGGAGCTTAGAGGTTGAGTATTTGGATTTGAATATAGCACAGACTTGATGAAAGAAAAAAAGTACTCGTTATATTCTAAAAATATTATTTTTAAATTGGACGCTTTACAAGCTGGTGTACTTTGTAAAATAATCTAAGAGTAAAATATTAAAGAAATCTTACTTCGTTTTTTTCTGTTAAAAATTGATTTTATTTATAGGTATTAACATTTGTACATCACTTACAATATTTACAACTTGAAACGATATTTTTCTTGTATCAATGTTATTTGAAGTACACAAAGATTTAATAATAGTGGAAGGTTTCATAATACACATTAGAGGTGTTTCTAATGTGTTTAGAAGATACATAAGTACCGATCTCTCAAATATTTGCATTGGATTGAAGTCAAAATTGCAAAATTTGCAGACGGATCTTTCAACAAGTTTAAGTACCGTGCGATAATATTGCTAGAAAATTTTTAATCTTCTATTTCACTTATAATTTGTAGACAAATTAAACAATTAACATATCAAATAAAAAATATAAAACATAATCTTCTTAATGATGATGATGACGATGTTCTTGATAATGATGATGTTCTTGATGATGATGAGACCTTATAATGTTGGGTACAATTGGTTTCTTAAAAGGTCTGTCTTTTCCACCAAATCTAAGCTGACCCGACCCTTTCTTCCCTCCAAAACCACCACCTATAAAATTACAATTTATAAACGTTATAATCATCTATGCATAAAACACAAAGTTGTCAGCAGCTTACCGAGTCTTCTTGGTTTCCATCCTTTCAAAGTACGACCACACTCGTAATCTATAAAAATTTGATATCCTTTTAACGTGACATCGACACAACGTCTGATTACCCTTCTAGCTTCATCTTCGCTTCTCATTTCTACAAATCCATAACCCTGAGACAGTCCAGTTACGATATCAACTATTACTTTTGCCGACACGACATCTCCGTACCTAGAGAAGAACTAAATTTATCAATGTTTTAAATGTATATAATTACAACGAAATAAAAATATTTTTACCGTACCTCCTTTAAGTCATGTTTCGTAATTTTTGGACCAAATCTGGCGACAAATAACGTCTTTTCTGGTTTGGATTTCAATCCATGAGGTGGTTCGTAGTGTGCCTGCATTGCACGGCTAATAGCTTTATCGTGCGGCTCTGTGTCTGTGCCATCGATGCTACCTGCTTTCAAAGGATCGTATTCTTTCGCATATGGACTCCAATTCTGTACTCCATCCGTCTGAAATATACGTACATTATATGCTAAAAAAATATTATCATTACATGCTACGTGATATATGGTCATTTATTCTTAAGAAAAGAAAACATAACCACTAAAATAATAGGAACGCTTTGTTACATGATATTTTAACACAAAATTAATATTTCTATATTCTCATATTTTTAAATATCTTCAAACTAATATAATACTATTTTTATTTCTATCACAAAACATTGTTTACTCACCATTTTCAGAAAAATAAATTTCAGAAAGTACTAGCAACAATAATTATCACCAAACTACTAAATAGAAATATTATCATAGATCATCGCATAAAAATTTCTACCTATAATTATCGTTCATCAACAATTTTTAACACCAACAAATAAACGTTTACTATACAACAAACATTTGCAATGCTACAAACACCTTTGGTGTATACGCTGCTGCCATCTGTAGAAAGAATGGAGAAACGGATTTTAAAAGATAATATAAAACTTTCTGATCGATTCGATTGTTTAATTAAAAAAGAAAATTCATAGCTTCTATAGGAAAAGATACCTTTGCTACATTAAAAGCGTAAAAAACTAATTTAAATAAAAGTTATAATCAATTACAGAACAACATTCGTATCCAGTTTTATTTTCATGAGATTCGAAGTTAAAATTTGTACATTTTAAAATCCTAAATATTAAATCAATTATTACTTTTAATAAATATTTGAAATGTTCATTCAATTTCCTCATATATTACAAACTTAAATAAAAACATTATACTGTACCTATATTAAAAAAAAAAATTATTTTACCACAATTAACTAATGATACTTTTATTATCATTATCATTATTACTTTTGGTACTATTTTCCCAACTTTAATACCAGAACCACTAAACCTACCAAAGTGGTCAAAACCAATTCGTAATTTATCATAAAAATTTTATAAATTCACTACGATGATTTTTAAAGAATTTTCCGTAATTTTTTGTTACAAATATAAATAAAAGTTTGTCTCTCTTAACACGTCGACTGCCGTGGGGGCCACCGATGACCGGCGACGCGACTAATAGTAAAATACATAATTAGAGTAAATATCGATACTGATAAATTTTCAAACAATACCGCTGTTACTATAATGGTTTGAAGAAATTAATGCCATAAAGGACATGCAAAAATAATTTTATTCGTACAAGGAAAATATACATATTTGTTTTCATCATAATACACATCGCATAATAAGAAATTCGTGTTGGCGCCATGAGAAAACCAAGTAAAATGCGCGTAAAATGGCAGTCAACGTGTTAAATTATATATATTTTCATATACCTTTAGCAGAAATAGGTATACCTTAACACTAAAGCTACCAAAGCGGTCAAATGACCGATTCCTAATTTCTTTACTCAAATTTTATAAATTATTAACGATGCACTTTTGAGTATTTTCTGTGATTTTCTGTGATTTTCTGTAAAATATATGGATAAAGATTTGTTTCTGCTAAATTATACATTTTTCCAAGTATCTATTATCGGAATTTCTTTGATAGAAATATGTATGCTATAATCGTCGGTAGTTTTAGTGTTAATCGTTGGTAGTTCTAGTATCAAACATTTCTTTTTTTTTTTTTAATTTTGCCTAGTTATTCCATGCCCTTGTCTATGCAACGGGCTAAGAGCAATAGCCGCGATCGAGAGCAGGAGACGTCAGACAACAGGTGGAACCGCGGCTATTAATATAATACAACGTCGCGCGACTTCGCGTCGTGCACGACACCGTAGAAGACTTTATTTAAAGGCACGACTGGTGTGTTACATGCGCGTATTTACATAATACGAATTCCTATCGCGCGGGAGCCTCGTAAATTCGCGATACACACTGGCTGCAGGAATTTCGTGCCTGAACGTGTGTATTTTATCCACGGTGGCGTCAATGTCGACCTTATAATATTTATTAGTCGTGACGGCGCATCGAATGGTGAAAGACGAGTGCACCGTCGTTCCGAGCATCACGAATGCAGACGATAAATCTATCGCGTCGCGAACGTAATTGTTTCTTCAATTAACAAAGGGGCAACATTGTTTCGAATTTGGCATAACAACGTTATGGAAAATCAAATATTTATTACATTTATAATCGTTATTAAAATTGTAATTGAAAGTCACAATGCTGTTTGGTTTGATAAATTAATAATATAGTAATGCAGCATTATGGCGGGAATAGAAACTGGAGGCTTTCGAAGGTTCTTGTTACGAACAAAAAATTAACATAAATTAATAATTATAATATATATATTGTATATTAATGTCGTTTTTCTTTTTTTTTTTTTTTTTTTTTTTTTTTTTAAATTAAATTTTTTTTTTTTTTTTTTTTTTTTTTTTTTTTTTTTCTTAAATTAACATATATGTATATGATCAATTAATAAACATCATACCGTACCTTTTCACGTATTTCATTCATATACAGATAAGAAGAAATTTGTGTAAATTAAATACGTTAAATAGTAAGAACGAAAAATATTCAAAAATTCTAAGTGGAAATATATATTAATATCCTTTTAAGTCATCAATTCGGTTTACAACTAACCTTACAATATTCTTTGGTATATGTTCTTCGTGTTAAGTGGAATTATTTTCACCATTCATCGTGTCAGTGTCGCTTTTATAATACTGTCACTATTTACGGAACTTACACATCAGAAAGAATATTAACTAAAGTCTAAAGTTTACTTTCTACAAAAAAAAGTCACAAGCTTCTAACATAAATTCCATCACGCTAAAAAAAAAAAAGATAATACTTTACATGGTTACTCTGGTGCGAATATCTCGTCTAAAAATAATTGCAACAATTTCTTTACACTTGACAAACATCTAGCTTAAGTATCAATTCGCTATCCAAGAATAGGCTATCAAACTAAATTCATTTCTAAATGGGCGCCCATTCGTTTTAACGCCAATATAGTGTTAACCGCTTTAATCCATCTCTTCTTGATGACGTACCGCTTTAATCTAATTTTACAGATCGGGTTCTCCAAAGCCACTTCCAGCCAACGGTGTTCTAAGAGTTGACCCGCGGATGGTCTTTTCCTGGAGCAAAATAATGGTTCGGATTTTTCGGTTACTTTTAAGTGAAATCGAGTTCACTCTTGTTTAACAAAGGCTGCGGAAATAAAAAATTTTTAATATACACGTATTTTAACAATCGTATCTTCCGCAAGCATTCGACGACAAGGAAACTCGAAGGAGAATTTCTACGGAGAGCGAAGAATTAAAAGACATGTTAATTATCGAAAAATTTTAATAATCAATTTTTTTCTTTCTTCTTTTAAATAGAACATAATAAATTTGATAACACGATCGATTCACCAGGAACTCACAAATTTACTTGAATTCGACACAAATGAATTCAAATAAACGCCGTTACACATCCACTACAAACTTTTCAGCTCCATCCAAACCGGAAGTAGCCTCGTTGTTCGCAAGCATTGAACAAAAAAAAGGAAAAAAAAAAGAAGAAAAAAATGACGCATATCAAAGAGCTCACTGTCACCATCATTTTCACTTCTCGCATTGCCCTGAGAACTTCAAAATGGCGAACGAATCGCGTTCACTGTTGTAAAAAAAAAAAAAAAACAACAGGCAGGTCCAACATAGTCTTTTTATCCCGATCAAAAAACTGTTTCAACGATGTATCGAACTCGATGTGGTCGAGCTAACGTTGGAGGCCGTCGATTGCTGTTGTTTGGATTGGAAATATTCAGCCAACGAGTTCATCGTCTTCCTTCCGACGGATTCCTCGCCGCACCAATCGACGCTGACGGATTTCCGGCCAACGCCCGATGGCCTGGTAGCAACCTCTTCCCATTCACCCAGCAAATGAAGCAATAAATCCTTGGTACTAGTAGGCTCGTCAAGATTCAAGCTTTTGTGGACGTTGCGAAGTCCAGAGATTCGTGGAACGTCTCTACTGGTCTCTCCAAACTGTTTCACCCGTGGTCGTCGCCATGGTGGCGTAAGATCCATCTCACCCTCGTTTCTACCAGATACTCTCGTATTCTTATTGCTTTCCGAACCATCCACCTTTTCGTCGAAAGATTCCGACCTCGCCGAATTTTCTTCCCGCGTCTTATCCTCTCGAGTTCTACTCTCCTCCCTCTTCTGTTTCGTTTTTTTAAACGATGCGAACATATTTCCCACATTCGACTCCGCGTACTTTTCAAAGCTACGACTACTGTGGAAAGTCGTTCCGTTCAGCTTTCTATGTCGCGCTATACTCGACAGCTTCTCGGTAATTTCATTACATTCGGTATTCTCGGAAACCAACCCGTTACTCCTCGAACCAACTCCGTTCCTCTTACTCCTGTCCTCAAGCTTCTCCGTCATTTTGTTCTGCTGGCTGCTCTCCGAGGTGGATTCCTCGTCGCTCGGTTTCATGCACGTTCCCATGGCTATGGATCGTAGACGCTCCGACAATTTAATTATCTCCTCAGCCAGCACGATCTGACTGGCAGGATCGCTCCTCGACTTCTCCGTGGTGACGCCCTCGGAGGCTCTCCTCTCGTGACCGAACCCAAAGCTGGGCACTGCCAGGAACGAGCCGTGACTCTCTCGAGGAGAGCTGTCCGTTGTCTCTGACGGCGTGCTGCAGATACTTGCGCAAGGAGAAGGACTGTGACCCCTCAACGACACTAATTCCTCGTGATCGCGAGCCCAGTTGTGTTGGGACAACGTTTGCTGTGGAATATCAATCAAATAGGGGCTGTCAGGATGTTCTCGCCAACGCTCGACGAACAGCCTCAGATTGTCCTTGGTCACGTCCAACTCGTCCGTGTCGATCGTCTCCACTCGAGGGATATGATGGTTCCGTAGACCCATTATCGGTATCGTCATCGTTTGCTCGACCTGCTGCTGCTGTTGTTTAATCGACTTTTTGGCCAACCAGCGATGCTCCCTGCTCTGCGTGGCCAACATCCGTTTGCTGAAAGATTCGACAGCTCCTTCGTAAGGATGATCTCGGCACAAATTCGTTTCTTTCTCTCGTTCTTTATTTCTTTCTTTCTTTCTTTCTTTCTTTCTTTCTTTTCTTTCTTTCTTTCTTTCTTTCTCTCTCTCTCACACACAATTTCGTCTGATCTCCCCTGAGTCGAAAGTGTGCAATTGTACGTGGTTTTTCAGCGATGGAAGAAAATGGTGTGGCGCGAGTGGTGAGATGAAATCGTGTAGGGCGCGAGTGATGTAAACATGTGTTCCTTGAATGGAATTTGAATAGAGAATCGAAGCCAGACGCGCGTCTCGCCACGAGATCGAGAAACGACGCGGTGGATTATCCGCTTCCTTAGTCGCTTTTGGATGATTTCTTTTTATTTTTATTGATTTATTTATATATTTATTTATTTATTTATTTATTGGAATAGCAGCAGGTCGACAAACGAAAGAAGACTTGGCAATGCGTGACGAGAGCAATATATTTCCTTCCTCGAAACGAAGTTGAGAAATTGGTGAAAAGGTTTCGAACTGATCCTTTGAAACGCACTTGGTGCTTACTGTTAGAGGTTTAATACGAAAGCGCATAATTACGCGATTTACGCAAAAAAAAAAAAAAAAAAAATGTTCGTTTACTTCGATCGGAACCACTGTGATTTACACAGCTCGATGGAAGTAATTGTACTTTCCTGTTTCCGGTTTTCGTCTCGAGATATATTATTTCGAGTGAAAAGCAATATGTCGGAAATGAAGAAAACATGCTCGGGATTAATCAGACAGGGAGAGAGAGAGAGAGAGAGAGAAAGTCGGAGTGTAACGGTGAAAGAGTTACAACAAAACGTGAAAGCAACTACCCAGATAACTGAAAATTTTCAAAAGCTCTGCGATTTGTTATAACATCTTTTGTTCCTAAAGCCTCCGCATCGTTAATTCTCAAACGCTTATCGTCCTGTTTCATTGGGATTAATTTAGAAATTTAAATCACAAATATGACATGAAATATTGGTACAATTTGCTGCACGGTTAATTTCCACCTTAATGTCCTTGTGTCTAATAAATGGTACAACGTACGTATACAGAAATTCTGCATACATTTAATCCACGTTGCTCGACATGACAAGGATTATACGTCAAGGTTGGAAACGTTTGCCGTAGGCTATACTGCTTGACGCAATCCGAACAATTTGGAAGCAACGGATTATTTGGACTAGAAAATTAAATAAGCTTATCG
This sequence comes from Ctenoplectra terminalis, assembly GCA_019453375.1. NCBI lineage: Eukaryota > Metazoa > Arthropoda > Insecta > Hymenoptera > Apidae > Ctenoplectra > Ctenoplectra terminalis. The sequence goes on along the minus strand of SMSQ01026161.1, from coordinate 36,932 downwards.
CTCCAGAGGGTTAGATAAGCTGAATCGAAGCGAAAATTATTCGAGTATTTATCGATGGCTCCATCGAATTTTCTTGGCAACCAATATGTGCACAAAAATAACGTCATTCCTGCATATCGTTATCTGGGCTGTTACGTTCATTAATTTTGCAAACGCGCCGGTGTATATGTTCGACTTCTATCGATCGCCGGCACGCAATTAGTGACGTGTGCGGATATTTTAGCACGAGTCCTCCGCGTCACCTCTGTATCGTGTAATCTTTCTCAAAAATAACAAGCGATACGTACTCTTTGTCTTTGAGTAACAGACACCGAATAAAGTCTTTCGCTTCTTCCGAGATGTCAGCAAACGCGTCGTGATCGAAGTCGTACTTCGCGATTGTCAC
>SMSQ01026161.1:12360-36303 GCA_019453375.1 Ctenoplectra terminalis | reverse complement strand
AAAAAAAAAAAAAAAAAAAAATGTTCGTTTACTTCGATCGGAACCACTGTGATTTACACAGCTCGATGGAAGTAATTGTACTTTCCTGTTTCCGGTTTTCGTCTCGAGATATATTATTTCGAGTGAAAAGCAATATGTCGGAAATGAAGAAAACATGCTCGGGATTAATCAGACAGGGAGAGAGAGAGAGAGAGAGAGAAAGTCGGAGTGTAACGGTGAAAGAGTTACAACAAAACGTGAAAGCAACTACCCAGATAACTGAAAATTTTCAAAAGCTCTGCGATTTGTTATAACATCTTTTGTTCCTAAAGCCTCCGCATCGTTAATTCTCAAACGCTTATCGTCCTGTTTCATTGGGATTAATTTAGAAATTTAAATCACAAATATGACATGAAATATTGGTACAATTTGCTGCACGGTTAATTTCCACCTTAATGTCCTTGTGTCTAATAAATGGTACAACGTACGTATACAGAAATTCTGCATACATTTAATCCACGTTGCTCGACATGACAAGGATTATACGTCAAGGTTGGAAACGTTTGCCGTAGGCTATACTGCTTGACGCAATCCGAACAATTTGGAAGCAACGGATTATTTGGACTAGAAAATTAAATAAGCTTATCGCTCCAGAGGGTTAGATAAGCTGAATCGAAGCGAAAATTATTCGAGTATTTATCGATGGCTCCATCGAATTTTCTTGGCAACCAATATGTGCACAAAAATAACGTCATTCCTGCATATCGTTATCTGGGCTGTTACGTTCATTAATTTTGCAAACGCGCCGGTGTATATGTTCGACTTCTATCGATCGCCGGCACGCAATTAGTGACGTGTGCGGATATTTTAGCACGAGTCCTCCGCGTCACCTCTGTATCGTGTAATCTTTCTCAAAAATAACAAGCGATACGTACTCTTTGTCTTTGAGTAACAGACACCGAATAAAGTCTTTCGCTTCTTCCGAGATGTCAGCAAACGCGTCGTGATCGAAGTCGTACTTCGCGATTGTCACGTTCGCCATTGTTTCGATGTCCGTGTCCCCCATAAACGGTGATAAACCAGATAATCTGAAAGTTGTAAAAATGTTTAAGCTCTTGCTGAAAATTACTATTTCTTAAGCGTAACTTTACATCGAGATGAAAATATCGTCGTTACTGTATTTGTGAGAAAGAAAATTTTTTTTTTTCGTTGGAAAAAAATGAACATTAATTTCACGTTTCAATAGCTACTCGCTGGTAACATTTACAGTCGAACGAACAAGCGTCGAATTTATGTTGTTTACACCGTTAGAAAATAGAGCTCTGGAATGCGAAACACGCTTTACATATTTTCCATTGAATAGTATTCGTTTACTGTTTGAAACAGGATTAAATTTGCCGAACAGTTGTAAAGAAATTTTTTGACGATGTATAAAGTGGATAAAATAATTAAAACTCTATGCTGAATTTAGTCGAAAGTAACGGAAATTGTTTTTGTTTTTATATTAAAAGTTTGAATATTTGAAAGAGAAAATTATTGAAAAATTGAACTTTCAATCGCGCTTGTTTCATTCAAGCGAAATAAACGTTTCGAAAGTTACTATCTGCATTATTGTTCGTTACACGTCTCTTTCGTGTTTCCAGTATTTTTTAAACATTCGTTCGTTATTCATGTTTCTTTTTTTCCATTTTGAAATAGAGAAACAGAAGGTAGTTCGAAATTGAAGGGCAACTCACAATACGTAACAGATGACGCCTATACTCCACATGTCGGTACCATAACCAATCTGATCAAAATTTACGACTTCCGGTGCAACGAACTCCGGCGTACCAAATAGAACTTGAAGCTTCTTCTTCGGATCGTACTCCCTCGCTAGACCGAAGTCTATGATTTTGATCCTATTACCCTCTTTTGTCAAACACAGTATGTTTTCAGGCTATAAACAAACAATGTATCGTTCAGTCTTCTGTGAAATAAAAATTGATAAATAAAAATAATCTAGAATATATTTCTGGAAATTTTATTAGTGAATCGCATCGCCAATAAGTGATTGGTTAGCGAAATAAATCTATCTCTTTGATTATAAAATTAGAAATCTCTGCACTCGCTTTAAAAAAATAAAAATAGATGAATATGAAACAAAAAAATTTCAATAATTTACCTTTAAATCTAGATGAAGTATATTTTGTCGGTGAATGAATTCTATACCCTCGCAGATTTGTCGCATGAAAACGGCACAACTGCGTTCGGTCAACACGAAATCGTCGTCTATCACCCTCTCAAATAGCTCACCGCCTTCGATTCTTGAATAAACACAAAAATAACGATCAGCATAATTTCTCTGGTCGATTGAACGCATTTATGGTATTAACAGCTTACAGTTCTAAAATAACGTAAATCTGTTTGCCCGTATCAATGGCGTCGTAGAGCTGTATAAGTCGTGGATGCTGTAGCCGTCTCATAATTTCGACCTCTCGCTCCACAGCTCGTCTGTCCTCCTTTTTCACGGTGTTCACCACCTTTGCGGCGAGCATCAAGCCGCTTGCTTTCTCTTTACATCGATAAACGGTGCCAAATTTTCCTCTGCAAATAGGAACGATCTCGTTTCACGCATCTATAGACGTAATATTCGTAGAAATTCTTGTTGGGGATTATTTTAATCGTTCTACCGTTTCGATTTTCATTTTCATTCGATCATTAATGTTTCACACAGTTTCTGTTACAACATTTACTAAAATTATAAAAATATCTATCGTAGCTTTTTTTATGACTGAAAGTTTTTTTGAAAAATGGACGTCTCTTCTTTCATACGTGGTTATTTTACCATACTTCCCTTTTTTTTTTAGTAGCTTTTTTTATAACCGAAAGTTTTTTGAAAAATTGATCTCTCTTTTTTCATACGTGGTTATTTTGCAATATTTACCTTTTTTTTCGATGAATTTGATACGAGATATTTAAACAACGCTATGGATTTGAAATAATCAAGTTTTTATTTTTTTTTTTTTTATAAAGAATCTGTAAATTCTTTAAAAATTAGCGAAAGCCGAATATTTAATTTAGAACGATAACCTTATTCATGGTTAGTGAAAGAAATTTACTTTTACCAACTTGCCAATCGGCCATTTTGACCTAACTGCTCTTTCTAGCATCGAACCATTATTCTCGCAACCTGTAACAATTCACTCTTGATACCGCAAGAAATGAAACGCTATTTTCGAGCCAAAAAATCTTACCCCAGAATAAACGTGTACACCAATTGCTTTTACTCCAAGTATAAACAAGTTTGAAGTAAATTGTTCGACGGACAGAAACGCATTAGCCATTGCTGATGCGTTGTAATTTGGAATAAACACGGAAAAATATTTCTAGCTTTTTGTTTTTTTTTTATTTTTATCATTCTTCTATTTATAGCTTTAAGATCGAGCAAGACTTCACCGGTGATAAAATCACTGTTCGTGAATCTTAATTAGAAGCCTTGAAAATTGGAGCGAAACAGAGGGCAGAAACACGTATGATAATACTTCTTTATAGCGTTACCCTAATAAATGTCAGCGTAATAAATTGTAGTAACTTGAGAATATTTGGATACACGAAGGAGGAGAATAAAAACACCTTGTTAATATTCCATCGGGCGTTTTGAGAACACGAACAAGAATCGTAGTCGCGAACCTTGACATTGTTAAACTTCTCATGTTTAATTCTATATAAACAGGACCTCCAATTTCTGTCTGTTTTTTTTTTATTATAATTTATATCGTTGGCAAAGCAAGCATTGTGTTTTATATATAAAAGATTAAGCGTACAATGTAAACACTTCTATTATTTTCATTGTTGGTAATCTGAATAACATTTTTTTTTGTCATGGGAGAATAAAAAAGAATTAATGAAAAAGAACATGATAATATTAGATTTTATATGACTTATAATTTTAAACTATAGTCAAGCCTACAGTATTTTTTAGGATTAATTATAGACAATGTTTGATGGGGAAGAATAACAAATTATAATAAACTTAAAAAGTAGTACGAAAAAAGTATTCGAGCAGAAAATTAATTTGTGCGTGCTTAGTAATATATGATATGTTTAATCTTATATCTGAACAATGAATACTAATCGTACAGTAATAAATTTCCTAAAGCTTCCTGTCAGTTTTCGATTCTAAACAAGAAACGATTACAAAAGCGACCATTCATGAAACAATGGAATTGTTTCCCGAACCAAATTGCACATAATTTTGTCCGATCTCGTGTTTTATCCAACGGAATAAATTTCGTGCGTTCAGCTGTCACGATTCTCGAATTTATCGTGTCTTGTTGTGCCAAGCAACGCGCTCAAGAATCAAAGCGTCGTCCAATAGCTCAAAATTTTTTTAACTTTGAAAATTTTGCCGTTCACATCCCGCCAAGAAGATTTCGTCGAAATATAGCGACGAAAGAATCCCTATAATTTTATTCCACGCGCACGGAAGGTGAAATAAATCTTTTTACGTTCTGCGTTCAAATTCCGACTCTCAGAAATACGATCTTTACGTTTCATTTGCAAAGAAGGAGAAGAATTTCAATCGATAGTCTCAAATTTTCAACGATCGTGTCCGCGAATGTGTCAAGCTCGATCAGGAGATTTTTTATCTGAGCTCGATCAAGAGACTGGTGACAAAAATGAAAGAAGAAGTGCCAAACTATCGCCTCGAGTCTCGTTAGAACGCAATGGTGTAGCGTGGCTGTCACGAAGCCAAGTTAGTGAGTCAGTGAGTTAGTAGAGCATACCATGGACAACGGGGTCGACATAGAGAATTATCAAAACGGAAGATTTGCCAGAAAACAGTGTCTCGTGACGAGACTGTGTTTTGATCAATTGCAATAGGAAAAATCTCAATATCTCTGCCCCAAATTGCATCTGCGTGCGTAACACTGAAACTACCAAAACGGACAAATGACCGATTCGTAATTTTTCATGGAAATTTTGTTAATTTTTAAGAACGTATTTCTGGGTATCTTCCATCATTTTCTGTAAAATATATGGTTAAGGATTCGGTTCTCTTGTGTCGCGTACTTTTTCAAATATGGATTATTATAATTTCTTTGGTACAAATAGGTATACTTTAATCGGCGGTAGTTTTAGTATTAAAATGTGGTTTGTATAGGGATTGTATTAGGGATTCTCTGATCGTTCGTCTCCGAGCTAGACGTGAATTCAATTTAATAAGACAAATTGTCCTGTTGACGGTGATAATATTTGCGATGAAACTTAACAATGATCAAATTTTATTTTATCAATTGGAAATTTATGGATACGATCTAGGTTTTGAACATTGAAAGTACTCGTGGGTACAGATGTCTTGTAGCTCCTTATAATTCGATAAATAAATTTATTCTACTACAGCACTTGCAATTAATAGAACGCGTAGTAAGGTGCTTGATCCATTATTTTTTAGAAATTAACAGAGTTACGCTCGTGAAACGATATAATGTCCTCAATATTAAATTTCAAACTAATTTTCGAATATCAAAACATCCTTTCATTAGTCAACTAAGAACTCTGTCAGAATCCACGTGGAAAATTGCAATAAAGAGTGTTTTGAAACTTCAATGCACTTCCTCTAATAATTTGAATACCTTCCAAAATTCATAAATCGGTGAATTAATAATATTTCGGAATAAATAAGGCAACGATCCTAAATATAAAATAACTTAGAATATCGAGTTACTTTACGCTGAAGTACAATATTTAAAGAAATGAAAAAGAAAGGAACGGTATTTTTATGAAGCAAAATTATAAAGTATCGTGGATCATAAAAATTTCAATTTAAGCAGTGACTCGTGGTTGTAGTCTCAAGTTCGAAGAGAAATTCAGCCCAGGGGTGCGTCGATGCCCGATCGAATCCGTGTGTCAAGAGCATCGGGACGCTGGGCGTCCAACCGACGCGACTCGACGCACGCACGTCAGTCACCGCAAAAAACGCATTATTTATAGACGTACGAGAACCTTGATTACACGTCGAACTCAGTGCAACCCCGGCTCTCTGCATACCGACGTTATCAAACCGCATAACTCGCTCCGATTCATCTCGATGGCCATCGAAAAGAATATTTTTCGCGAGTAGGTGCGATTCGGTGCAATGAATCACTCCGGATCGTGCTCTTGATGGAAAACGGCCAATTCGATAGCGATTGGCGATGATGAAAACGATTACGGTTAATTGAAAAACATGATTTACGATCATAAAACCTGTTATTAGAGGAACGGTCAATGATTCGACACCGTGGGCGTTTCCTTGTAATTTAGAGACCGAAATATTGAATCGGTACGATGGTGAATGAAATAGTTGTAACGAAGTCAACGATTTGGGACCGTGCACGTTTCGAATGGAATTTTGATGCATCGGTCAAAGAAACGCAATATCAGTTTTTTTTTGTTATCGTATCAATTGTTTCAACGCAATATCGGTTTTTTATAAACGGAATTCTCTGCCACTCTGCGAAGGAAATATTTTGCAACTTCAGTTGCGCCATTCGAAACGTTTCGTAATATTCCAATACATTTCGTCAACTATTATTTAGATACCGCAAATAAAATAAAATATCCAATTACAAATACATATACGATACAATTTTCCACCAAGAATTATGATTCCACAAAGATTAATCCTTTTATTAATTCTCTATTTCGCTTCCATTGCTTTGAGTTTTAACATTTTACGCTAAAATGTATTCTCTGAAATATATATTGAAACTGAATTTAATAGGAATTTATCGATGTAGATATGTTACTGATTATATAAAAAAAATTTACAAGTATAAAATAATTAACAAGTTTTGAAAGCTGTCTATTCAATATGAACCAATTAGGATGAAATATGAAACGTAATTCGAACCACGAAAAATAAAAATGACGATAAACATCGAACCGTATAATCGGAGCATCTCTCGGTACCCCACGATCGAGAAGATCGAGAACGATCATTCAGAATTGATGGTTCACTAATAGTTTGTCATTGACATTCAAATCTTACCTTTGGCACCGATCCATTCGTCAATACCTTTGTTCGTAGCTACCGATGCACGATCGCTATTGTGTCCCGGCATTCGATCCTGATTAAAAATAAAAATCTACCCTTCGAGCTTCAGAACGTATCTCGAAATCATTCTTCTGCCTTAATATTTTCCATTTCTCGCAACAACGAGGCGCTTATTAATATTTTGTACAATACTTGTGCCAGTGCATCGACAACGACAATGTAAATGGTAACTCGGAAGAACAAACATTCCAACAATTTATTTCGTGTGTTTACTGGCTCGTGGAAGCGGCAACCTTGCATGTAAAGATCATTCAAGTTCGAGTCTCATTCATAATGGCAGACACGCATAGTAACTGAAAGATAACGATGTATACAAGACAGGAATACTACGTTCGCCGGAAGGAATAAACACGTCAAGGTTTAGAACTTTTTCCTTCCTCCTCGGTCTCTTTTTCGACCATCGTTGGAAAATTGATTACCCATATCCTCGATATTCTACTGTTTCAAAACTAATCATTCTTCTTTGTTCCTTCGAACTTCGCTTCAACCGAACTTAAAATTATTTTTACGAAATTAATCCAAATACGCCTACCATATTCTTTCACAAATTATTTGTGATACCACTGTTCGCGTTTAACTTCTTATTAATTGATCTATGTTATTCGAATATTAAATTAATTATTCCTGAGAACTGAAAAAAAAATTACGCTAAATCATTCAGAGTTGACGATAAAAGAAAAATAATTTTTTTTTAAAGTTGTAACAAATAATACGCGTTACTTTGATACTGTTCCGAACTGTTTCAATATAAAACAAGAGTTCTTGGTAGCATAAGATATTTTCAAAAATTGAATTTTTCCGATGTTCATTGACAAGCGAAACTTTTAGAGCATCCTAACAGAATAATGGCGACTTGTTTCAAAACGAAGATTAATTTTGCTCGTCTGTGTCAACTGTTTAGTCCGCGTGTCCCTTCGAAACAGAAATTCCATGNCTAACAGAATAATGGCGACTTGTTTCAAAACGAAGATTAATTTTGCTCATCTGTGTCAACTGTTTAGTCCGCGTGTCCCTTCGAAACAGAAATTCCATANGATCTATGTTATTCGAATATTAAATTAATTATTCCTGAGAACTGAAAAAAAAATTACGCTAAATCATTCAGAGTTGACGATAAAAGAAAAATAATTTTTTTTTAAAGTTGTAACAAATAATACGCGTTACTTTGATACTGTTCCGAACTGTTTCAATATAAAACAAGAGTTCTTGGTAGCATAAGATATTTTCAAAAATTGAATTTTTCCGATGTTCATTGACAAGCGAAACTTTTAGAGCATCCTAACAGAATAATGGCGACTTGTTTCAAAACGAAGATTAATTTTGCTCGTCTGTGTCAACTGTTTAGTCCGCGTGTCCCTTCGAAACAGAAATTCCATGTTCCTCGAAATACAGTTTGTCGTCTGATGTGTGTTTTAGAATCAAGAAACAGTTTGTATAATCGTTGTGCAATGCCAGCGTGCGTATTGTGTCAAATTCAGAAACATCACGGCCAGCCTTGCGGCTCGCCGCGATATTTGCAATGCCTGATCGTTGCAATAATCATGCCTCAACGTGCACAAGCGTTATCCGGCTCTTGTATCGCGACACTGTCAGCTCCGGAAAGCTACGTAGCAAATTTTACGCGCTATTCGCGTCACGAGGACAACGTCGTAAACGCGAACGACGAAAAATCTTTGTCAATCGAAAAGCAAATTGGTATCGTTACGAATCGACGATTCGGTCGAACGTCCTTGACACAAAATGTTTGTTTGTTAACAATAAAGACACGCCAGTGTACAGGTGTATTGTAATCGAAGGAAATTAATGTGATCACTCACCGACCGATCTCCGATTGGATGTCGTAATGATCCTTGAATTCCACGCCCTGGCGTACCGCCACATCTCGATATGGAAAACTTGGTTCGATCTCTGGAAAATGTAAAACAATTCTGAAATTAACATTTTTCGAATCGTCAAAGGCGAGTTAACTCGTTTGAACGACCAATATTTGTAACGTTATGATTGATTTACTCAAAATTAGAAATCTTTGGGATTAATCGTGTCATTATGTTAGTTTCATAAAATATTTCAATTATCGAGTAGTTTTAGTTACTCTTTTCCCATTATTCTATTATCTTTGAATTCTTTGAAATATTCTATTATCTCTAATTTTGTTAATAAGCTAAACTTTTAACGCGTATAGTATTTTTTAAGACACCTTAATAATTGTTTCGCTATCAAATTAATTTAGATTTATCGTTTAACTTGTATTTTTGTAATTTTTAATTGCTTCTACAGGAAGCGTTTTCGTTCTAGAAATGAACCACTTAACGCTTCACAAATCGTTTGCAGTGTAATCGAAGTATCGAATTGAGATTAAAAAATAAGGTAAAGATCAGTGACAATTTCCAAGCCACACGTAGCTTCAACTCATGGCTCGTGAATTTCGAGTAAAGACTTTGTCGCACGAATCGGAAGCTGATCGTGCTGAAACTTGATTCGAGGTCCGTTACAAGCNTCTGTGTCAACTGTTTAGTCCGCGTGTCCCTTCGAAACAGAAATTCCATGTTCCTCGAAATACAGTTTGTCGTCTGATGTGTGTTTTAGAATCAAGAAACAGTTTGTATAATCGTTGTGCAATGCCAGCGTGCGTATTGTGTCAAATTCAGAAACATCACGGCCAGCCTTGCGGCTCGCCGCGATATTTGCAATGCCTGATCGTTGCAATAATCATGCCTCAACGTGCACAAGCGTTATCCGGCTCTTGTATCGCGACACTGTCAGCTCCGGAAAGCTACGTAGCAAATTTTACGCGCTATTCGCGTCACGAGGACAACGTCGTAAACGCGAACGACGAAAAATCTTTGTCAATCGAAAAGCAAATTGGTATCGTTACGAATCGACGATTCGGTCGAACGTCCTTGACACAAAATGTTTGTTTGTTAACAATAAAGACACGCCAGTGTACAGGTGTATTGTAATCGAAGGAAATTAATGTGATCACTCACCGACCGATCTCCGATTGGATGTCGTAATGATCCTTGAATTCCACGCCCTGGCGTACCGCCACATCTCGATATGGAAAACTTGGTTCGATCTCTGGAAAATGTAAAACAATTCTGAAATTAACATTTTTCGAATCGTCAAAGGCGAGTTAACTCGTTTGAACGACCAATATTTGTAACGTTATGATTGATTTACTCAAAATTAGAAATCTTTGGGATTAATCGTGTCATTATGTTAGTTTCATAAAATATTTCAATTATCGAGTAGTTTTAGTTACTCTTTTCCCATTATTCTATTATCTTTGAATTCTTTGAAATATTCTATTATCTCTAATTTTGTTAATAAGCTAAACTTTTAACGCGTATAGTATTTTTTAAGACACCTTAATAATTGTTTCGCTATCAAATTAATTTAGATTTATCGTTTAACTTGTATTTTTGTAATTTTTAATTGCTTCTACAGGAAGCGTTTTCGTTCTAGAAATGAACCACTTAACGCTTCACAAATCGTTTGCAGTGTAATCGAAGTATCGAATTGAGATTAAAAAATAAGGTAAAGATCAGTGACAATTTCCAAGCCACACGTAGCTTCAACTCATGGCTCGTGAATTTCGAGTAAAGACTTTGTCGCACGAATCGGAAGCTGATCGTGCTGAAACTTGATTCGAGGTCCGTTACAAGCGGCAACAGTTCCGGTGACTTATGCGTACTTTTGCAAAGCCGATTCGTCAAAGCGATCGCGAACCAGCACAAGTTATTCGAAAGGAAAATCAAACGGCTCGCTAATCGTCTATTTTTTGATGATCCTAGGTTACAAGGGAACCTCGCCAACTCATGAATTCTGACATTCAGGAAACGGTGTACATATATCGAATTGTCTCGCGTGTAAATTTAGCAATTTTTGTATTTCGAACGAGACCTGGCTTTAATATCCAATCTGCCATCTCGGTCGTGTACGATGTTTAGAATTTTGCAGCGCAAAAGCAATTGGAATTTAAATGGAAAACAGATCCATCACTTTTCCGTATAAATTTGAAGCGACAATTTTAATTTTTCTCTTATCATTATTTGACAACAATGATAAATTGTAATTTACATAAACGATAAATGTATGTTTTATGATCCTTTTTTTTTTCGTCTCGATACAAAGTTTTTTCGTACAGAGAACGTATCTCTTCGCGAACACGACATTCCTAAACCGAACGCATCGTTTCGCGCCGGCCGCGACCTCATTTCACCCTTTCGTACGAGACAGCTGGTTAGAAACATTTTCGACCTCAAACGATCCCAGGGTTCATCAAGACCGATCGTTTCAAAGAAATCGGTAAACAACCAGCGACGTTCCTCCACTGTCCCAGATTCCAGCAGATCACTGTATTTATTTAAAGAAAAATCACGCTCAAAACACACTGCACCGCTGCCGCTCATCCACACCAAGAATGAAATCACCACAAGCATAAGCGTCCGAAACGAGCTCCATCAAACTTAAAACCTACATCGTCCCATCTACGCGTAAAACCTCAACACAGTTTCCCTGTCTCGTACAAAGAACCATCCTCGTTCAACCAATACACCGTTCAGATACACTGCTCCCTTTCCCTTTCACAAAATCAAAATTCCAAACTCAACGATCTACATCTAGCTTCGACGCTGACGTTGGTACCTATACTTTTTCTTTTCAAAAGGACACAGCTTTCACCCTAAAGCCTCGACAATGGTCACTATACGTTCCGTCCCAACTATAAAAGCCTCGAATCTCCGATCTATTCGTATCTGTCGTATATTTCCATACATATGCTCCACTTTGCGTCAATCATTTCCATCGATCGCGAACAAACCACGATCGTATCCACCGCAATCATCAACATTCCATAGGCTGGCACGCCGTTTAGTGTATCGAGAAATGCTCGGTCTCCCTTACCGCCCACCGGGTCAGTCTCGTCAACGCGTATCATCCTTCCGATGTATCGGCCACCCTCCCCAGGTACGAAGTCGCGAGGGACGGGGTTGCGTTCTCCGACGAGTCGGTTGCTGTTGCCACACGCGGCCAACGATCGCGCTCGATCTCCTGCCGCTCGCCGATCCGGTGCACCCTAAAGGCAATTATTGACTATCGCGTTCGTGGTCTCAGGCGGCGAGTCCCCGGAGGCCGGCGGCGGGTGCCTCTTCTTCTCGGCTCGGACGGATTTAGATTTTCGGCGGACGCCGCGGATTCTGCTGGCGGGTCACGTGGCCAGTGGCGTTCCTCGACGCCCTCCTGCTCCGCGCTCGTTCTTCGCCGCCAACCACCTACGATCGACTTTGCCGAGCCGCGAAGCACGCCTCTCTATCGCGGCCTCGATATCGACGAACGGATATCGTACGAACGGGGATCGGAGGGACCTTCCCGCGACGATGAGTCTTAAGATCGACGTAAGATCGACGCAAGATCGACGGTACCACGCTGGATGGATCGGTGACGCCGGTTGAGAACCACGTGGACGCAGACGTCGCGACTATTGAGGTTTTAGGGTGAACCAGTTTTAACGCTCGCGCCGATCTCTGCGACCGATTCGCGACGAGGCTTCCGACTTTCAAGGGATATTTCATTTCCAACCAAGACTGTATTCTGCTGATTTTTTTTTGTTTTTTTTTATTTTCTTTTGTTTTTTGTGTGTTTTTTTTCGACCGGAGAGGTTTAGGAGGATGAGTTACTGGATTCGTGGTTTTTGTTGAAATTTTGTTTATTTTGGTTAATGCTCCTGGATGAGGTGTGGGAGTTTACTGAAACAATCGGATTTTTTACGGATTGTTTGGTTTAGATACCCGTGGATAGGTTTTCTTAGTATTTTCGTGGTATTTGAATGTTTGCTAGGTGAATGAAGTTTTTATTGAATATGGGTAATCGTGGATTGAGTATGATAAACAGATATGTATTGTCGAGGCTATTGATTGTTTAATAAACAGTGAGTTTCTACACTTTCTTTATACATTGCGTTCTTCTGCTTCGTTATGAGAAACAATATTCTTCGGTTCGCTATGATTATTTTTTCTATCTTTTCGATAAACTTCGATAATTTTAGCAACTGTAGTATGCAATCTATAGTTGTGAATCATACGATTTATTGTACTCCGCTACGTCTCATTTTGTTTCATCTTTTCCACTAATTGAAAATATGTTCTCAGAAAAGTAGCAACAAAAACGTGCCCGACTCTGTTAAGTTATTAAAGTTGCGAATACTTGGAATTATAAATCACGATTCGACCGTATATGCGAAAAAAAGAAAATATTCTTGAAACACCCGAAAACCGGAAATTTTTGTTTTCCTTATTCGAAAGAACCAATTCCTCGATTTTTACGGATTTATAAATCAAGTGCTTTTTCAACATTCAATTTTCCTTAAAAAGATAATAAAAATCGGTATATTATTTAATAAAATAAGTTTCTTTTTAGTAAACTAACATAACATTTTTAAGGTACATTTTTTTTTTACGAATTTTATTCAATTACAAAATTATTATAAAAAAGATAATTTATGAAATCTAAACTAGAAAATTCACAGAAACTGCTGCTTAAATTTTCCGATTCAAATATACCTTAAAACGCGACAGCGTGAAAATTAGGTTTGCTCCAATTCTGATCTGAACTTCAATGGCCTCGTTCCTGAAGAGAAGGCGCGTCCCATCCCAGTCAGATTTAGTATGGTTGTACGGATATTATGGCAGTTTATCGTTGGCGTATGAAACTTAAAATTATATTTCGAAGAAAAATTTGTTTAGGCGCGAAATCTTCATCTGCAACGTCCGGCTCGTGCGCGCATTAAAAAGCCTGTAACAGCGTTTATTTTTAATTTTAAGTCTCCACCTTCGACATTCGCTGAATTGCTTTTGGCAGCGTTTTAGACAATTTGTTTAACCGTTGCATTCCTGTTGCATTCATTCGTGAATTCTTCGAACATGAAACACTCTGATTGTAAAACTTAATTTTGAAATAGTCATTTTTAGCAAAAATTATCATATTTATAGCAGTGGAATAACAGTGTTTTTGGTTCGATTGTATCAAAAAAAGGTTTATAATTAAAATATCCAAATCTAATGTCATTTTATTATATTCATATTTATATTTCATTTATATTTACATTTTTTCCTTAATTATAATAAGCGTAAAAGTTCTGAAACGTTCATTTTTTTTATGAATGGCAGTGATTAGTAACATGTATACGTACTATATGGCTAGCGCGTGTACGTTTATTTAGTTACATACATTCCTTTCATTTCGACGCAGACGAAACGCTGGTATAGTTATGTATGCGTATACACTGTATTTAGATTTAAAAAATGATGTTGACAAACATAACCTTAAAGTTACAGTTCGCAGTACATAGTTCGATAGAATGTTGTTAAAAATTAAATTGTAATTAATATTAAAAAGAATGGCAGGTAGTATGAGGCAATTAGAGGAACGACAACTTCCCTCTGAAGTAACAAAAATGCAATGGTCCCCAAAAATGGATCTTTTAGCCATTGCAAATGTAAAAGGTTAGATTTCTTCGTTGGTAAACAATACGAAGTTTTTCAATTAAGTAAATTCTTATGACTATTGATAATTGATATCAATTACTTATATTTTAAATAAAATACCAACCATATTTTATTGATCTTTTAATAAATTTCAATGTTTAATTTATCATCAATTTTATTTATAATAAGTGTTAAAATTTGTACAATGTTTATGTATCATAAGTGTAACAAAGAATATAATTTGTACCAAAATAATTGTTATAGGAGAAGTAACGCTGCATAGATTAACATGGCAAAGAGTATGGTTGCTAAGTCCTCAAGAAGAATCTGATACTGTAGTCAATTTAGCATGGAGGCCGGATGGAAAGCTTTTGTCAATTTGTTATGAAATTTCCAAATTAGTATGTCTTGTGGATATTGAGAATAAAAATATCATACATAAAACGAAGCTGACGTTACACAATGCAGTTACATGTATAATGTGGCTACCATTGACAACTTTAGAAAATGATACTTCGTTAAATGGTAACAAAGCAAATATGCTACCAACGGGAGAATGTCTTCCACCTTTACCTAGCTTAAACAGAAGTTTTGGTCAAGAACCGGAACGCAAGGAATTTTTATCACAGACCTCGGATATACTTTTCGTAAGTTTAAGTATTATAAATGTTTTAAGATGTTAACATTATGATTATTTATAGATAATAATACTTGTTCTAGCTGGGTTTGGACGATGGACATGTTGCAATGTACGTGTTTGGAATGTTCTATTGCGGTACGATTTCTGTTGGCCATGGTAGGATATTAGAAATTAATGGTGGATGCGGTAGATCAATGTGGATTACATGGAAAGACAACAGTGGCATCAAAGTGAACAGATTATGGTGTCCATTGTTAGAGCGGAGCACAGCATTTTTAAAGGTTCTTTGAATAACATAGTTAAAAATCTTGCTTTAAAATAATATTAATTCTCTATAAACTTTTTATTTAAATCTGAGGTAGCACAAGCTCAAGCTAATATTGAATACCTGATGGATTATCTTTCACGTACATTAATGGCAATCTCTGAAGCATGGGAAACAATTCTCTTGGAAATGGATGAAAAACTTGCACGGTATGCAGAGACAAATCCACCTGGTGGAGTTGCTGCAGATTTTTTAGAACTGTTAATGATTGGTATACCAACTCAAAACTTAGAAAATTTTTTGCTCCGCGATTTGACAGAAAAGGGATTAAAAAAATTGGGGCACAGTATTGAAATGTGCTATAGTAATATACAGGTATAGTAAACAATTTTATTTTTTATATGTACACGCCTATGTTGTGCTAATTTGTTGTTATTTTACAGAAATTAGTCTTAAAAAATTTAACTAGCGTTGGAATGGCTTTGGTATATCAGTTAGCTGAAATGAGAGGAATGGTGAGGTTGGGTGGTCCATATGAATTACTAGGACTCACCGATGAAAATATTATAACTAATGCTCTTCATGCATCGGAAGCTTTCTTAGCAAAATCTTCTGAAATTCAACAAGTTATAGATCATAGTATGCGTGATTATAAAGCGTTTTTCCGGTATGTTCTAAAAATTAAAATTATTATCAATAATTTATTTTTTTATTTAAACTCTTTCTATTGTTTTACTTAAGGTGGTTGTACGTCGTAATTCTAAGACTGACAGATGAAAGAATACCGTCTGAAGTAAGTCGTGTCAGCCAACAAGAATTAACGTTTATCGCCGAATTTTTACGTGGATTTGATAAAACTGAGCCCGGTGTTGGAGGAAGAAAAGGAGTGAACTTAGAAAAATTAGGTCAATATTTGCGACGTGAAAATTTACAAACTTGTCTGACTCCTGAAGGAAGCGAATGGGCAGCTATGCTTGATGAAAATCATTGTCTTCGTGATCATCCGCTTATCGTGAAACAAGATCTTAATTACTCTTTGTTACAATCCCATACGAAGTTGATTACAGCTGTACAAAATGTTTTTCGAGAGGCTTACCAAGGATTAGTTGAACATTTCACTATATCAAGCATTGCTTTGGCACCATCTGTAGGATTTAAGTCATCTCAAATTGCAACAAGTGATGACGGTTTATTAGTAGCTACGTGTGACATGGACCACAAATTATTACGACTATTTAAAGTTGAATGTTTATGTACAGAACCAATTTCCCTCAACTTTAAGTTGGGTACAATAGATGTAGATCACAGATCAGGTTTGTTGTTTTACTATAAATACGTATAATTTAATTCTTGAAATTAAAGTAATGATTTCTTCCACAGAAATCCATTCTAAAGCTTACATGGACTATACTGTAGTTGATCTACAATTTTACTCTAACGAGTATCTCAGCTTACTGTTACTCAACAAACATACACATGCAACGTATCTTGTACAGTTACCATTGAATCACGTTGGAATTTTTGAAAACCAAATTAAAAGTGTGATTAGTTTAGTAGACGTTTTAAATAACAGTTGGCCACGACCTTTTCAAGGTATATTTGCTAGACGAATAGCAGTTAGTGGTGCACGAAAGGTAGCGGCTATTCTAAGTGAAAGCAATAGGAAAATAAGATTATTAGAAACCGAAGTAGAACCCGAAGATGAGGAAGATGAAGAAGACGAAGAAAATGGAGCTAACGATAGTATGTTGGATACTACTCACGGAATATCTGCAAGTTCTCAATAAATATATAAATATCCTTAGGATATAATAAATACAATCAACGTGAATGTAAAAATATTTACAAAAAACAAACTTAATAGAGGAAAACAATTTCATTATTTTATGTCTATTAAAATAATGAAACATATCATTAAANTACACGCCTATGTTGTGCTAATTTGTTGTTATTTTACAGAAATTAGTCTTAAAAAATTTAACTAGCGTTGGAATGGCTTTGGTATATCAGTTAGCTGAAATGAGAGGAATGGTGAGGTTGGGTGGTCCATATGAATTACTAGGACTCACCGATGAAAATATTATAACTAATGCTCTTCATGCATCGGAAGCTTTCTTAGCAAAATCTTCTGAAATTCAACAAGTTATAGATCATAGTATGCGTGATTATAAAGCGTTTTTCCGGTATGTTCTAAAAATTAAAATTATTATCAATAATTTATTTTTTTATTTAAACTCTTTCTATTGTTTTACTTAAGGTGGTTGTACGTCGTAATTCTAAGACTGACAGATGAAAGAATACCGTCTGAAGTAAGTCGTGTCAGCCAACAAGAATTAACGTTTATCGCCGAATTTTTACGTGGATTTGATAAAACTGAGCCCGGTGTTGGAGGAAGAAAAGGAGTGAACTTAGAAAAATTAGGTCAATATTTGCGACGTGAAAATTTACAAACTTGTCTGACTCCTGAAGGAAGCGAATGGGCAGCTATGCTTGATGAAAATCATTGTCTTCGTGATCATCCGCTTATCGTGAAACAAGATCTTAATTACTCTTTGTTACAATCCCATACGAAGTTGATTACAGCTGTACAAAATGTTTTTCGAGAGGCTTACCAAGGATTAGTTGAACATTTCACTATATCAAGCATTGCTTTGGCACCATCTGTAGGATTTAAGTCATCTCAAATTGCAACAAGTGATGACGGTTTATTAGTAGCTACGTGTGACATGGACCACAAATTATTACGACTATTTAAAGTTGAATGTTTATGTACAGAACCAATTTCCCTCAACTTTAAGTTGGGTACAATAGATGTAGATCACAGATCAGGTTTGTTGTTTTACTATAAATACGTATAATTTAATTCTTGAAATTAAAGTAATGATTTCTTCCACAGAAATCCATTCTAAAGCTTACATGGACTATACTGTAGTTGATCTACAATTTTACTCTAACGAGTATCTCAGCTTACTGTTACTCAACAAACATACACATGCAACGTATCTTGTACAGTTACCATTGAATCACGTTGGAATTTTTGAAAACCAAATTAAAAGTGTGATTAGTTTAGTAGACGTTTTAAATAACAGTTGGCCACGACCTTTTCAAGGTATATTTGCTAGACGAATAGCAGTTAGTGGTGCACGAAAGGTAGCGGCTATTCTAAGTGAAAGCAATAGGAAAATAAGATTATTAGAAACCGAAGTAGAACCCGAAGATGAGGAAGATGAAGAAGACGAAGAAAATGGAGCTAACGATAGTATGTTGGATACTACTCACGGAATATCTGCAAGTTCTCAATAAATATATAAATATCCTTAGGATATAATAAATACAATCAACGTGAATGTAAAAATATTTACAAAAAACAAACTTAATAGAGGAAAACAATTTCATTATTTTATGTCTATTAAAATAATGAAACATATCATTAAACAATGTAATCATTATTTAATATGTATAAATATATGTACAATAATATCTTGCGAATTTTTATCTAAAAATATTAGTTAAACTTATTTTCTTACTTATGAGATGATCATGTGTTTTGTATCCTTGTAGCACAATTGCGAAGCCAATATATGTATATAATGATTTCCATAATATTAATATATTAATTATATATTAATATAATTTTATACATACGTGTGAATCACTGGATGTTGTAGTATCTGTTCGAGTGGATATAATACCTACTATAATATTTACACTGCTATGTTCACAAGTACGAGGAACGTATCGGCCGGTAACCTTATACATGTATATATTAATATTAATATTAATATATATGTATATATATATATGTATATATATATATATATAAATGAATATGACTGTGTATGTGTGTGGCAATATTTTATAGTATACTATAAAAAAAAACGTTTGAAAAATATTCTACAAAATTGTTCATTTTTGCATCTGTTTAAACACTTTTGGGAAATCAATATCCAGAGCTGCATTATCAATACCACCATCTTCAACTGTCGGTGTAGGCGTTGCAGGACCAGCATAGATATTTGGCGTATATTTTGCAGGAGAATTTTCTCTTGATTCCTCCAAATCTGATAAAACAGGTTCTTTTATTTTACTTTAATTAGATTCAAGTATTCATAATGTACTTACCAAAAAGTCTGCGATTTCTTTTTCTTTTCGTTGTAATAACGAAAAGAGCAATAGCTATAGTAACAACGATTACCATAACGGCCGCCATTCCTCGTAACAAATTTGTCTTGAAACAAGAAAATATATTTGAAATAGATAATGAAGATATATTTATTAATCAAACTACCTTAACATACCTCAAAATCGTTTTCCCAAACATCTTCCCAATCTTTCTTGACTATTAATTCAACAACATGAATATTGATAGCAGAATGATCTGATATACCTTTCGAAACACACTTGTAGAAGCCAGATTCAGCTGTTGACACACCCTAACAGAAATCATTGTAATTTCTTAAAACAAAAGAACTAAAACTTTTAAAAAGCTTTGTATTATTTATAATAATTAATTACCCTAATGAATAATTTCCCTGTTAAGACCTCATAATTGTACTTGTTTTCATCCATTACATTCCCAGGCCCAATAATGCCATTATCATCGGTGAGTTGCCAGAACATAAAACGATGATAATCATCACTGCTCAAACATGGAAGCTCAGCTAAATGACCAGCTGGAACCTCTGTTACTGTAACTGTGCCTCCATAAACTCCATTTTTCAATAGTGACAGTGATAAGTAAAAAAATATAAAACAAATCACACTCATCTGTAAAATAGAATTGCAACAATTTAAGAATCATTGATTAAAATAAAATGGAACATATGGTTCTAAGTAAACATTAATGAACATTAAGTTTATAATTATGCATTTTAATATTCATAAATTTAGTTTATAACATTAATCTCAATTTTTATACAATTTATTGGTAATTTTTGAAATGTTGCAGCTTATATAAATATTTAACATAATGTATTAAAAAGCATATTTGTGCATTCTACCTGCTGCATGTTACTTATGTCCATTTTGTAAATTCAATATACATATAAATATATCACTGTGAAACTGTTGTTACCCACTTTATGAACTTATAACTTTTATACACACATAAAACAGACATTCAATTAAAATAAAATTAATTCATAGCGTAAGGAATACTATGCAACTGTGTTACAGAACTTGTTCCACAACTAACTAAGCTAGCAAAATGTTTTCTGTTGCTGGAACAATGTTCTGTTATACAACAATTATATTCTAATTCCACTGATCACCTTTAATGTAAGAATTTGAATGGTGTACAAATGGTTTCAAATGTGACAGATGGTTGCTAGAACAATTATTCTATGCACAATGCAAACAGAAGACACTTGTCAATGAACCATGTTTTATAACTGTAAAGACGATTATATAAATTGTGTGTAGTATTTCACTATTATTTGTTTTATTTTAATAAATATACTAATAAGTATTACAATCACTGTTTGTAAATGATGAGAATGTTATGAACTAATGAGAAAAGGTTTGATAATGAAGCTGCTGTAGAGTTACTTATTTATATCTTTGTCCTATTCATCCTTGTGCAATAGAGTATTTATAGTAAGTTAGACTGGCACCTTGTGACTACCATACTATTTGAAAGTGCACTATATGCTTCGTCAATTTAAATATTGAAAAAACAATTATATGTAAAGTAAAACCTGGTGTCAAGGCATTATTTACGCATATTATATCTACTAATCATTATGTAATACGTACATATGAATTACAATTCATAATAAAATATTATTCTGTGATCAAATGCATTTTCAAATTATCAGACAAACAGTTTTAATTATTTTGTGTTAATAAATTAAATCTAGATAACTTTGATAATATGTACAGGTGTAACAACAATTTGTACAGCTAATTTACATAAACTATGATAAATGTTGCATACACTTATGTAAATATTTTTGAATCAACTGTGATTTGGCTATTGTTAATACCGGTAATGTTGTATCAGATGTACAAAAACATCAACTATCAACGCTGGAAGACGGATCCACAATGGTGCCAAAACAACTTTTGCTGGTAAAAACCAATGCGGTGCTTCTAATTTCAAACATATTAAAATTTGGACGCTTAGCTTCATAAATACAGCTGTCATATACCATATCTGAAAGGAAACTGTTTTCAGTTTTTATAAAATGTAACATGTACCCAGTTTCATCAGAATAGATATGTATCTTACGAAAAAATTTCAATCTTACGAAATATTTTCTTATAAACAACTAAAAAAATGATTTAAATAAAATTCTAATTTTAATTCTAATTCAATGAAACTTATATACGATTTCCAACTGAATAACGTACTAATTTGCACGATAAAATAATAAGTAGTATATTTTATAATTTACTTATATAATTAAGGGAATACACGCTACAGATTAAAACACAAATTTTCTTAATCCTTTTATTAACAAATTGAGGAATAATAGTTACAGTTTACGTACAAACAAGTAGATTGATAACAATTTTTGATGAAACTGGATGTATCAAAAAGAAAACATAGTAAGTACTTCATTTAACTTATACTTTATTGCTCAACTTACTTCCCGGCGTATATTAACAACGGGTCCATTTTTACAATGAGAAATCATATTAAAGACAATGTAAACCAAAAGTATGTGATCGTACAACCACATTGGAATGAAAACCATGAACCAATTCCATTGTATCCTCTGATCGAGCCTCAAGACGAGTAGAATTAAAAAAATCAAAAGATTGAACCATGTAAATAACGCACGATGCAAAACTGCCATTGAAATATAAAATGAAATACGTCAAAAATCACGAGACTAAACGTGATCGCAAAACTATAGAATCATATTGCAAATTCACCGATCTGTTTACACCATTTGATACACCTAACCTTAACTGTATTAACCTATAAGATGCAACAACTTTTTAAGATGTCGCTACTTACTGGTATAAATAAAATTTGCGAGCATAACGTATCGTTAATACATTCAAAAGTATCGAATATATTATACGATTATAATCATGTGTATCGCTACAGATTAAAATCGGATTCATGAACTTTGATTCCAGTACATTTCCCATGCTACGAATAAATTGATAATTTTATTTCACAATAGTAAATTGTTTAAATAGTTATCTAAAAATGATACACATGTTTAGTACAATGCAACATTTATTATGGTGCATTTTTTATTAACCTTACTATATATATATATATATTTATATTTTTTATTAAATATTTGTATGTATATTACAAAAAAAAATATTTATATATATATTGAAGATAGTTATATTTATACGTATGTTAAAAATATATATATTTATATATTTTTATGTATATATGTACATTTCAAATATAGGGTGTTAAAAAAATATATATTAAATTTAGAATTCTTTTTCTAATTAGTTTATTTTATACTATAATGATTATAGATGTGTATATGTAATATTAAATAAAAATTATAATTGGAGCATAGAAATTTCACATTTTTATTCATCGTTTTAACATATAATTATTAGAAGAACATTAAGATATTATTAAAAGCAACATTATCGTTGCTCAAATTATTTAATCAAATCGAATAAGATATTTTGAAATTGTAATATTTTGAGCTTTTCTGTTACACTTATTTGATTTATGTATCCCGTGTAACGTGAAAGATATCAGCTTTTTGTAAAAAGCATATATTATCGGTAATCAGTGTCCTTGTATCATAATTGTTTCGTCACCCGATAGAAAGTACCAATCTTAAAACTGTGCGATCACTCTGTCAAGCAACATATTGTGACGTATACGTTGAGTTTTTTTTTTTTTCCTACGATATCACTTACATTTAAATATTTTCAGCAGATAGGATATTTAGAAATAAAATATCATTTACGTTCTAACATTGAACGACATAACAGGTGGTTACCGGCCGATACATTCCTGATACTTGTGAACATAGCAGTGTAAATACTATAATAGATATTATGTCTAATAGTACAAGTACAACATCCAGTAATTCACACGTACGTATATTTTACTTAATGAAATATTTATTTTCTGTATTACACACCGTTAAATATAGTAATGCTTGTTTAGATACAATTTTACTGTTTTAATTTTACGCGAATCGAAAATTATATCGTTTCATTAAATCGTGCAAAAAGTGGTTATATTTAGATACATGACATAATTTCCATCATCACGCGACATAATCATCGTAATCAATTTTTTTTTATAATATATTTGATTAGTTAATTAGTTTCGTATAAGTTCATCGATTTGTATGAGAAACAAATCGAGAACACTACTAAATTTAAATCGAGACAAATTTATTCGCCGAATATACATTGTTATGCATAATTTCCATCATCACGCGACATAATCATCGTAATCAATTTTTTTTTATAATATATTTGATTATTTAATTACTTTCGTATAAGTTCATCGATTTGTATGAGAAACAAATCGAGAACACTACTAAATTTAAAT
>SMSQ01026161.1:0-12329 GCA_019453375.1 Ctenoplectra terminalis | reverse complement strand
ACACCTGGCCCTTAAAAATAGCATTGGCGTGATTTCGTGACGTCGCTCGTGCCGCGCGTACCGCATCTACGCGATCAGGATCTTACGCTGAAAATTAATAGAATTAAAAATAATCTTTTCGTTACTTTTGTTTCGATTTGGAAAGTAAGATAGGACACTAAGACCAAAATATTATTTTTGACCATCGATTAATTGCGATCAAAGAAAGGATGATTTTTATTTTGTTATCCGACTTCTCGTTGCTTTTCGTTTATCTTATTCTGGTTCTAGAGTTTTGTATTTTCCTACTTGTATTTTCGTTTGCGTTATGTTTGGTGCTGTTTCTATTGCTAAATTGTTGTATATATTTTCTTATTTTTATATTATTTTTCTCGCTTGATCTTGATCCGTAATATTTATTTTGGAATAAGTTCGTTACAAGTTTATTTAGTAAGTTATTAGAAGAAACATATTTTATCTATATCTATATGTAGTATTTTTTTAATTACGTGCTTGTATCTAATTCGAAAAGGAGAATTTTGTNCGATTTGTATGAGAAACAAATCGAGAACACTACTAAATTTAAATTAAGACAAATTTATTCGCCGAATATGCATTGTTTCGTTTCATTGAATCGTGTTATAAATATGCAAAAGTAACGTAATTCATTAAGGTACCCATTAATTGTTATGTCTGTCGGAAATGAAATTGTTATTGTTCCTGTGCAATCAAAAGTATATTTGCAATAAAAAATATTATTGTAAAAGTGGAATTTGTGTTCAACCGGTTAGGTTTCATTTATGCAAATGATGTAAAAAATTCTAACACATAATTACCTAGAATCGTTATATTTTCTTTTTTCTTCTATTATATATATAGTAAAATTTGTCCTGTTTAGAATTTATTGCACTTTCTGGCAATTATAAAATAATAGTCCATTTAATGCGTCATCCGTGCAACATACAAAGACACATTTATCTCACGTTTGTAATACCTCTGGTAATATAGCTATAAATACATTGGAATGGTAGAACTGTTCTTAGATCGAGGGAAGTAAAATCTATTTTAAAGGGTAGCGCTCTTGTGTCTGACCCCATGTAGAAACCGGCGATTTCTCGAGGCGTGCGCGTAAAAATTCCTTGGAAGCCGGTAACGAACCGAAGACGTTTCCGTGCTCTTTCTCAATAAGTCTGCACTCAAGGGGGATTGGTGCTCGTTCATTTTACGGAATCTTTTTTTATTTATCCCCTCTATTTCCTCGTGTGGTTGCGACCTTAGCCTCGTTCGCGACATTATTTCACTGAGGTCTTAACCACGTGCAATTCGATTCACGATGCCAAACTTACGATCATTGGTAAGTCCATTTAGATAAAAAGAAGAAAGCTTGGTAAGGATAATGGTACATTTTTTTATATTAACTGGTAAGTTAGAAAAAAAATTAACCGGTTACTTTGATCCTTGCGGTATGTTTATAAGTAACCTCCTCGAGAAATTGATTCCTTATGATAATTTATTGTTATTTTAGTGTAGGCATTAGTTCTGATAGTTGTTTCATGTATTTGAATTTAGTAATTTGGTTGGAAAATAGAATGCAATAATGTTTGTGAGATGACATTTGTGTTTTAGTGAATTAAATTATTTACAAACTGGAGTATATTCTTGTATATAAAAATGGGATTCAGCAGTTATTCATAATCTAAGCTTTCGTATAAATTGTGTTACCAATATCTTTTGAATTGATATTATTTGGATTAAATTAATCTTATTCGTTGGAATTAACAGTTGAGGAAAATAATTATTACGCATAACATTGTTATTTTGTTTTTTTTAGATTATACCGGTACTAGCTGCTGTAGGAACTGTAACTATAATAGGATTAGCAGTAAAATTCTACAAATGTTGGAGCAGTGATAAGAAAAAGAAATCACCAATTTTACTGGTTGACCCAGTTGTTAAATATAGTTTACCATTGATTAAGAAAGACATAATAAGCCATGATACAAGAAAGTTTAGGTTTGCATTGCCAACCCCGGATCACGTACTAGGATTACCAATTGGTCAACATGTACATTTAACGGCAAAAATTGGAGAAGAAGTTGTTATACGTTCTTATACACCTGTATCAAGCGATGATGACCATGGCTATGTAGATCTTGTTATTAAGGTGAGTAAAGGAAAGTATAATTTATGCGGTGTTTAACATAAAAATTTTAAATAATCAACACGTCTTTAGGTATATTTCAAAAATGTACATCCAAAATTCCCTGAAGGAGGAAAACTATCTCAATACTTGGACAATTTAAAGATCGGAGATACGGTTGATTTTAGGGGACCTTCTGGTAGGCTTGTTTATAAAGGCCATGGGAAATTTTCTATAAAAGTTTTAAGGAAAGATCCACCCGCGGAATATAATGTTAAAAAGGTATGTATATTAAATTTATACAAACGTGTTTTTCATTTCTAAACTACAAAAAATATATGTATATTACTTTTTATGTTGCAGGTTGTAATGTTAGCTGGTGGAACAGGAATTACACCAATGCTACAGTTAATCCGTGCTATAATAAAGGATCCCACAGATGAAACTCAAGCTTCTCTACTTTTTGCCAACCAAACAGAAAAAGACATATTACTCAGAGACGAGTTAGATGATATTGCGAAGAATCATCCTAACAAATTGAAACTCTGGTATACAATAGATAGTGGTAGTGAGAATTGGTCATACAGTACAGGACACATAAACGTGGACATGATAAAGGATCATATGTTCCCTCCATCATCCGATACAATGGTACTTATGTGTGGTCCACCTCCAATGATCAACTTTGCTTGTAATCCTAATCTTGATAAACTTGGTTACGACTCAAAATTACGGTTTGCATATTAAAGCAACGAATTAATTTTGTTTGTTGCATTTAAGTGTAGGTTGCATTTGGCTTGTTAGATACGATCATTATTGATCAACATAAATATCTGATGTCAGATTAGTTTGACAATACATGTTGATGTTTGAGATTACTTCACATCGAAGTAATGTACACAAAGATATATACAGTAGTATTTGTTCCACCTGTATAAATTTATTAACAAAAGTATCTTCTATCTTCGCTTTATCTTTTTAAAATATGTAAAATGGGAATATTTTCCCATTACAAATTGATTATTCTTTGAGAGTAAAGATAAGAATAAAACCACATTTTTATTATGTAATTCCATATTTATTATAATGTTGTTAATGATTTTTCACAAAAATTTTTAATTTTATATAAAATATGTTGTCAGTGCAGAGCTTTAGTAAAGAACAATATAAAGGTTCAAGGTATCAAGCATTTATTGATGTTAAACCTATTGTATTGTCATAAAAAATGATGATCACAAATTATTGTGACTGTTTACAAATCCCTTTCATTTTCCAACATTAAATGATATTACATATTATAGCATTCAAGAAATTAGTCTGTTGACATCAATTAATAATTGGCAATTAATATTAATGTATAGTAACAAAATGGATGAAGCTAAATCGTTTATAATCCGATCGTAATTCGTATCACGAAAAAAGCAGTGCAAATAAAGCAATGAACGAGCATCTCTATAATTAACAACGTCCACAATCCTTAACGCGCTTCCTGGGCGCTGCACGTAAGATATCATCCACCCGTAGAATCATTTCTGCTGCTTCCGCTGCACTAAGCAAAACTTGCCTCTTTACAGCCCATGATTCAGTTATTCCTAATCGTTTCATGCAGCCTATCTTTCCTTGTTCCATATCTGTTAATATGAGATAAATAAAAAGAATTGATCGTTCATTATCGGTATTTTTAAATAATTGTAAATTTATGGAAAGCAAACATACCAAGACCCATGGTATTTGCACCAGAGTTATGCGCAGCTCTCAACTCGCTAACTAGCTGAGCTGAATCGTAACCAGCATTATCGGCAATAACAGTAGGTAACTGTTGTAATGCTCGTGCAAAGGATTCCATGGCAACTGCTTCTTTTCCAGGGGTAGAAGCCGCTGCTTTCATTACGGCACAAGCCATTACCATCTCACTACATCCTCCACCATAAACAATTCTCGATTCGCGTACGGTAGCTGATAATACGCAAAGAGCATCGTGCAAAGATCTCTCGGCTTCATCGAGAATTTGCTGGGTAGCGCCCCTGATAATTACTGTACAAGCTTCTCCTAAAGGAACGCCTGAAAATCTTAGCAAGATGTCTTCACCCACCATCATCTAAAAAAAAAAAAAAAATATTTAACTTTTGGAAACACTTTAAGATCTTAATTATATTCAAAAACATACCTGTTCAATAAGATCACATTTGCCAAGTTTTACCATCTCAGGATTATCAAAAGTACTGACTATCTCTCCACCAGTGACCAGAGCAAGTCGTTCAATACCATCAAAGTCGGCATGCTCGATAGCCATAATACCAGCATCGGCAAACAGTTGTTCTGGGTAATTATAAATTAACTGTCTATTGATAAAAACGTTGCAGCCATGTTTTATGATCTTATCAACTTTATCCTAAATTGAACGTAATTATGAAATTAATAGAAACAAATATATATAATTTTTCTTCAATTGCAATGTAGTTATCACTACCTTCATCTTTTCTTTCTCCGCTGCTTCTAATTCTGCAATTTTTGCCATTGAATCAACTCTAACTCTAGAACCAAATACCTGTAATACGATGTATGTATGAATACTGCCAAATTGAACTTTACATACAAATAAATTTAAATTTTATATTCTTCGCTTACTTTGATTTTATCTGTATCCATGGGAGTGTTAGCTATAAGTATATGCGCATCAGTTATTCTTTGAGGCTGATGTACTCCAGGCTTTTTGTCCAGCAAGAAACCTTCATCGAGGAAGGAATCGGACAATGTTCCTCCACGTTTCTTAATTACTTGAATAGCTGACAAATTGCCAGACCCTTTGAGACGCAGTACAGCATCCACTGCAAGCTTGCTAAAGTGTTCTTTGTGTTGAGACAAAATTTTTGAGCTCAGAGTTGTACGAGCAATGTTTAACAGATCCTCGCGAAAACGTTCAGGATCCGCAGAATTATCAGCTGCAACATTTTTCAAAGCTTCTCTTGCTACATTAGTTGCATTCCTCCAACCAGAAATTATTGTTTGCGGATGAATCTTTTGATCGATTAATTTTTCTGCTTCTCTTAATAACTCAGCAGCTGTAACAAGAAATAATTATATTAATTAAGTATTTTACTTTTAATACAAAAGGACCACTTAATGGACCAATTATTAAAATAATTATACCAACCAAGAACAGTTACAGAAGTAGTGCCATCTCCAACTTCATCATCTTGCACACGAGACATATCTACCAAGATTTTGGCAGCAGGATTATCAACGCCAACACTTTTAAGAATGGTTGCTCCATCATTGGTAACCTGAACTTGTCCCGCTGATCGACCATGAGCTACCAATACTTTGTCCATACCCTTAGGACCAAGCGTAGACTTTACCAAGTCACCAATGGCTATTGCCCCTATAAACAAACTTAGCCTAGCAATTTCTGCTTTCTCTTCTTCTGCGTCATGTTTAAGAATCCTAACAGGATTCAGGGAAACCTGTAAATGTTATTTCAATTTTTGTAATCTATATCCGAATAATAGAAAAACTTTTCTGTACATATTAATTTGACTATACAACAGAAATTATTACATCCTAATAAAATCATGTTAATAAAATCATCCTTTCTTTCTTTCTCAATAATTTACTGTTTAATAATGCAAAATATCACTTAAAATGATAATATTATGCAATTAAACGAATACAACAAAATTTTTGAGCCAAAGACTTATTAGACCTAATAGTATATTTTTAAGAAGCAATATTTCTATCGAACAAAAATTAACAGTATATTAATAATAAAAAAATCTTTCTATTGACACACGTGCGCCATTTGTCACACCTTCATATACGAAACCGGGCAATGAAAGTTGACGCGTTACCATTTCTATTTTTCACGATATTACAATAATATTATTTTACGACAAATGCCACGAACATAAAATCAATCAATTACCATTGTGAATCACTGCTAAAAGGATAGATTACAATTTATAATCGAATAACGTTTGTTCGACCTCACAGCAATGAACAATCATAAGAAATTGTCGGTCTGCGGGTGGCGCCTCCACCTAAAACGCCAAACATATTTTCATCGCACATTCCGTTGTAACGATCTTCTGATTGGCTATTGAGTGAGACTCAGATAACTTTACACCAATCAAGAAATAGATTAAACAAAAGTACCACTCATCACTGAATCTCAGTGGAAAACACCGAGAACCTTCTGATATATTCTACGTACGTAGATGGCGTCCCATGTTCGAACAACCGATCCGATTCCCAATTTAATTCCTTTTAAGGTTTGTAAAGGGTACCATGACGCGAACAGATACATACACCTTTCTCTCCTAATAATTCAGATGTTTGTTCAATAACCTGTGTGTTATTAATTACATTTAATTATGCTGCATTACTCAACAGAAATAATTATTACGGAAAGTATTTTAAATTATACAGATCAGCGTTTTATGTAAGAAAAAAAAAATTAATTTTTTGGTTTTAATTAAACAATTGTTTCTAGATATCAGTATGCACAATGCGATGAAGCAGTTAATTTATACAATAACTACAATTTCCTCTAGTTTTACCGTACACGAATATCAAGTTACAGGATATTAAACTTGACTGAAAAACGCGTTGCATTATTAAACTTTGTCAATATGATTATCACGACTGACAGCGTAGGTACTGTTTTACCAGCTGCCTAATTTGAGTACACAAAATTTATTATTTTCGAAATTATGTTTTATGGACTCTGTAAACCTGTTTGGTAGATAAATACAGCAGTTGTATGTTAAGAAACACTTTTAATATTTAACACGTTAAACGCCACGCTGATTTTAGTCGACTTTCCGTTAGGCTGTGTGCTGCGATACTAATTGAAGAACATTTGGTCGCAAAATTGTTAAGAATTTAAGGAGAAAATTGTAGAGGCCTGCGAAGGAAAGTCGTATCTTTGTTTAATGTGATTTAATAGAATCCATTAATCAATTATAAAGTATTATTTTTTATAATTGATACTGCCAGTTTTCAGAAACCAACGACGCTTAAACGGAAATTTCAGCGTCGGTCCGCAGGGACCGGCGTGGCGCTTAACGTGTTAATTATAAATATAAGTCCTATTTACTGATCTCTGATATTCAATAAATGTACTGCACAGGTTACATATAGTTTAATACAAAATTTCATATAGAATAAAGTTTAAATCGTACAAAATTACGATTAAATCCAAACATTCCTGCTAACATAAAAAAATCAATTGCATCTATACAATTATCTTCAGTCTTTAATACAAAATTTCATATAGAATAAAGTTTAAATCGTACAAAATTAGGATTAAATCCAAACATTCGTGCTAACGTAAAAAATGAATTGCATCTATACAATTATCTTCAGTCTTTAATACAAAATTTCATACAGAATAAAGTTTAAATCGTACAAAATTAGGATTAAATCCAAGCATTCGTGCTAACGTAAAAAATGAATTGCATCTATACAATTATCTTCAGTCTTTAATACAAAATTTTATATAGAATAAAGTTTAAATCGTACAAAATTAGGATTAAATCCAAGCATTCGTGCTAACGTAAAAAAATCAATTGCATCTATACAATTATCCTCGGTTATCGGTCAAGCGATACGCGACGAAAGCTTTCCAAATCCCTCTTTGGAAATTTAAATTTCACCGACCAATCTGGGTGGACGCGTGCTCGTTGCGCGCGCGCACCTTTAAATAACGGTCTGCATCCAGCTGTCCCCCATTTCGTACGGATCTCCACGTACAATAGGGGTCGTACCGACCCTTTGACGCTTTTATGGGCCGCATAGCTGCAGACGTTCCCGCGCATATGTGACGTTCCGAGACAATGCCATAGGACACCGGTCGTTACAGAATAAAGACAGCCTGGATTACCGATAATGAACGAACATACCGTCACGTATTGATTATCGATTCTTCAGTGTTTCTCAAGCCATCTGTGCGCCTCTCCGTTTTTCACTCGTTAAAAAGACGTCCGCGAGGATGCGCGCGCAATAACAGGTTTTCGCGCGAAATTAGCCTTGGCATTTCAGTAAAGCCTGACATCTTTGCGTTTCGATCATTTTGTTGGCATTAATGCATGCGCACGTACACAGCGTGCGCCTGTACTGGTATACGGGTGCTGCGTATGCAAATTAATGACCGCAGACGCGCTTTCTTTCGCTCGACACAGTCGTGCAATCTCACTTTCCAAGGAATCGTCAAGGAAGCTCAAAATTACACGCGTCACAGGTAAAAGTATATTTTCGTAATTCCGTTCTGCGCCGTGATTGGCGGTATTAAGCAAACTTCCGAGTAATGCAATGATACGAGGTATATACCTGTTGCTAGATTTAAAAGACTCCTACATCCGAAGATTTCCCGTTCAGGAGAATCCATTACTAATAGAATTCCAATGTGTGAAGTCATCGATCCGCGAAATGATCGCTAAAAGTAAGATCGAGGACGTAACGTGCCGCGTTGCGTGCTACTACTGCGCCAGTGATTTAAATCGTGACCACAAATTACTATACATCGATGCGACTCGAATACCCATTATATCATGCATAAACACGTAAGTTATTCAAAAATGAGAAAAATATTCAATTAACCGATCTGTTTCATAATTTCATACGAGATACACTCTGATAAGTGAAATACCATTATTAATGTTTTTAACTAATTTTCAGTACCTTCTCGTATATACGATCAACGCATACTAAATATGTAACCGGTAATTAATCATCGACAATGGAACCATCGCGTGAACGATCGTGAAAGATTCATCGATTCGTCCAATGGAACTGAATCGACGATTAAAGTCGTAAAAGAACACGGGTTAAGTGAATCATCCACGCACACAGTGGTACGAGACACTCATCACTGGAACCATTTTACGCAGATGTCCGAAGCGGCGCGTGCCCCTGGATCCAGTGGTGGTGGAAATGCTTCTTCGGCCTGTTTTTACAGGGGGAACTCGACCCCCACGTGAACACACACGCACACGGGAGCGATAGGGAATCGGGGGTCACACCTGGCCCTTAAAAATAGCATTGGCGTGATTTCGTGACGTCGCTCGTGCCGCGCGTACCGCATCTACGCGATCAGGATCTTACGCTGAAAATTAATAGAATTAAAAATAATCTTTTCGTTACTTTTGTTTCGATTTGGAAAGTAAGATAGGACACTAAGACCAAAATATTATTTTTGACCATCGATTAATTGCGATCAAAGAAAGGATGATTTTTATTTTGTTATCCGACTTCTCGTTGCTTTTCGTTTATCTTATTCTGGTTCTAGAGTTTTGTATTTTCCTACTTGTATTTTCGTTTGCGTTATGTTTGGTGCTGTTTCTATTGCTAAATTGTTGTATATATTTTCTTATTTTTATATTATTTTTCTCGCTTGATCTTGATCCGTAATATTTATTTTGGAATAAGTTCGTTACAAGTTTATTTAGTAAGTTATTAGAAGAAACATATTTTATCTATATCTATATGTAGTATTTTTTTAATTACGTGCTTGTATCTAATTCGAAAAGGAGAATTTTGTTTAAACGTAAAATATCTAGGCTTCATCTTCTAATATAAAAAAAAAAAAACATATAGATACGTAAGATAATTGAAACACCCACGTTTATCTGCGCTACATTTGGGAAAACCAATCGAACGGACTTCCTGTTCACGCCACTGCATCCCCAGCGCGGAGAATGCACCTAGTTACGCTTTGGCGGTTACAGTTGGGTCACACATGCCGGGATACACGGGGGTACACGTACTGGATAGAGGTATGCACCCCGTGGACGCGACAAAAGAGAAGGGGAGGAGCTCTATTTTCATACGAGTTGGCTTACAAGCTCGAGGCGGGGAGGGAGCGCGACTTATGGGAGGAAGTCGGAAGCGACCCGATCCGAGTCAGTCGTTCGCGAAACACCAATACGTTTGGATCGATCGATCTTCGAGTGTCTTCGATAAATTATCGATTTTACACAAAAATTAAAAACAATCTCAATATTACATCTACCACAAATATATTAAAAACAAACAGAACACGATAATGTCTAATTGGCATTAAACGATGACTTTAAAAAAAGAGACAAACAGTAATTAAAAATTTACTCAAATGATTTAACAGCTTAGCGATCGTTCTTGAAATTGATTAGTTGAAAAACGATCAGTTAAAGGTGAATATTTTTATGTTTTTAGTATACGCGGTAAAAGGTGAATAACAAGTCGAAATTATTGAAGAACACGATTAGCAAGAGAAGAAGTAAATTCAACGGAAGTGTAAAAGGAATGTTTTCAGTGTCAACGGAAAGAGCGATTGGATTCTCCATGGGGGTTGCGACGGACACCATACGGTCCTCTGGGCACGCGACCTGTGGGAGGGTCGTTCCGCTTTGTTGAGCCGTGAAACCACCCCGGTGTGGCATCGCATTATTCCGCTGCTCATCCTCGTCGTTGCCATCGAAACCGAACCACCCGAAGAATCTTTCAAAAACGTTTACTCCAATTTTTCTTCGACAAGCTCGATACTGTACAGTTCGTAGAACGAAATTGCAATCATCGTGAAAGTTGGTCGAGGAAAGTTAACTTAAGAGAAGATGAGCGCGTTCAAGAGACATCAGAGCAAAGTGTTCTGGAGCCACATGGCGTCACAGGATCTAGAAAGTTTAGATCCTTTCGCCGCGAGGAACGATTTCGTCAGAGTTAAACAGAACATTGGTAATAATTTTG
Organism: Ctenoplectra terminalis; assembly: GCA_019453375.1. Taxonomy (NCBI): domain Eukaryota; kingdom Metazoa; phylum Arthropoda; class Insecta; order Hymenoptera; family Apidae; genus Ctenoplectra; species Ctenoplectra terminalis. The sequence goes on along the minus strand of SMSQ01026161.1, from coordinate 1,489 downwards.
GAATAACCGAAGAGGAAGCGGAAGAACGATCGTCGAGCTTCAACGATACCAGCGACACGATAGACGCCGAAAATGTAACAGCGATTCGCGTATACCCGAACGAGAACGATGATCGACAATATACAACGACGACGATTCACGAGGAGAACATGATGACTCAGATGTAAGTGAAATAATTCCGATCGGGATAAAATTTGTGACGATGTAAGTTTGCTTCGTCGAGCCCGTTTGTTTATTATCGGCTCTTCTCTTATCGCGTTGACACACAACGCTACTTTCGTACCGCTACTTTAATTGCTTCAATTTCACAAGCGCACGATAAGTTTTCACGCGTTGCAATCGTTTTGAAATTGAACAACGCTCCTGGGAGACATCGATGCCTTTATCTTGGCGCAAACTTGGATTGCGATCCTAATTATAATAATGTTTTATGACTCGAGCATTGCTTCTATGTTTGGATGCGATTTGTTTTGTATTGTTTTTATGCATTTATATATTTATTTTTATAGAAATAATCTGTTTTTAGATACGATTATTTGTATACAATTTTTGTATTTCGATATATGATTTTTATAAAGGATATTATAAAAAATTTAGTATAATCAATGTCACGAACTTTAGTCCAAGGATAGAAGCCATAATGCAGGCTACTTTTTTAAATACATCACTATTTTATATCCATTTAATTTGCTAGAGTTTTAGTCTTCTTTTAATCATTCCTATTTTTATCTGAAAGCAAGCTTTTATTTATTTTATTACACACTTTAGAGATACGATTTCCGTACACGTAATTTTTCAAATACGTTATCCGGGTGAAGATAGAACTCTAGTAAAGTAAATTACGTTGATGACTTAAAGTAATTCAAACTCGTGTAAAAGTAAATTATTTAAATTTTCTAAGTCTACCTAATTGAAAATTTTAGCTAAGCGTTGTCGAGAATTGACAAAATTTGCCTTGAAAATTTTCTTTAAATATTTTTTCACACCAATACGAAATAATTATAATAATTGTTGTAAATGTTTGCAGTGCTACGATGGAAATAAAGGACGAAGACAAAGAGGACGAGAAGAATATCGTTCTGGCGAATAGATCGTGCAGTCCTCTGAGCCAAGATCTCAGAAGCCTAGATTCCGGCTTTTCCGATTCTGAACGATCGAACTGCTCCGAACTTTACGAAAACGAAACACCTAGGCGCCGAAGGAGACGGAAACGAGCCAAGGATCGACGACACGGAATGCATCTGAGACTCGGTGCCGTTTGGATGGAAGATGAGACTCTTCCAAATCCTACGTACACTTCGACGCCCAAGGACTCGAGAATTTTACCTCGAAACACAGTGGTCATTAAGGCAAATGCCGAAAAAAGCGTGTCAAGAGCAGACAGGTAATTTAAATACGGAAAAGAATTTGATAAGAAGTCACGTTTTCAAAAAGAAGGAATTTTACGATCAAGATCAGATACAACATAATAGACTGATCCGATGCATGT
>SMSQ01026160.1:50612-61826 GCA_019453375.1 Ctenoplectra terminalis | reverse complement strand
GGTTTACTAAAAACAAAATTATTTTTATTTTCATTCATATGTGCTGTAACATAATTGACTGCACAATGTATCTACATTTTGATACGTATATTTTTGTCATATGGACAAAAATTGTATTTATCTATATAGCAATAGCGTTTTTAGTCCTTAGCGCACCGAGGTGAAAGGGTTAATACGATCTCTGTGCTCGATGAGAGTATTCAATTTATTTTCAATATTTAATTGTTCTATCAATGCATGACCTAATCGCGAAGTTTCTGGCTCTGTATTTCTTCTTTTTCTTTGCGTGGCTCCAAAAATTTAGTGCCAGGTCTGTTACGGGGCCATATGGCACCCGTTAAAAAGCTCTGATCCAGAATATTTATTTTCCCTTACCGCGAGTGCCATTATTCAGATAATCGAAGTCATATCGCACTCAACGTACCGGTTATCGAACTATTCTGAACAGGATTTATCAAAATTTCGAGTCACTTTTTCATCGCGTTTCAACGTAAAGAAAAAATTGTACTTTTCTCTATTTAGATTTCCTAATAACTTATTAAAATCTTTGATGCACTATATACAGGATGTCCCAAAAATGTATACACAGTTTGAATGATCATAACTTCACTTTTTATCCACATATAATTAACCCTTTGCACTCGATTGGCGCCGCTATGGCAACATGCATATTTTTCTTCAGAGATTATGTTTTTAATTAAATTCTATATTTTCATGAATTCAAACACTTCTTTTATTTCAAAGTAAAAGTAAATTAACCAAATAAATAAGGAATCGAAAATATTTATAATTTTCTGTTTTTCTTTCCAAAAGATTACTATAACCCTCTATAGCCCGAATTTTGTCTGCTGAGAAAAAATTACGATTGATTACAGTTTCTCACTTTGATTTGAAAATATTTTAACTAATAATTACCGTAGATGGATCGTGGTGTCGCTACAGTAATACAGTAATCAAATTTAATAGTGCAGCGATAACTAAACAAAATTAATTTTTTAATATATAGATACATCAGTTTGTAATTTTTAAATAACACGATCCCATAGAGGGTTAATTGCTAACCTATGAATTAAATAACGACGCTCTTCTACCCCGACTAATTCAAACAGTGTCCTTTTACGAATCGTGTATCTCACTTTAATACACTATTGGCAAATTTTGATTATCAGAAAATTTCAATTCACATCGTGTCGATTCCTTAACACTAGAACTACCGACGATTAAAATATATTTATTTCTACCGAAGAAATCAAAGTGGAAAGTATATAAAGTAATGTGCAATGCAATTCAGACGAAAGTTTATCCATATTTTTAATAGAAAATCGCGGAAAATGTGCCCAAAGGCACCGTAGTTAATTTATAAAGATTCTGTAAAAAATTACGAATGGGTCATTTTGACCACCTTGGTAGTTCTAGTGTTAAGAAGATAGTAAATAGTACGTTCAGTTATTAAATTGTCATTAATTTACATGCTTTCGTAACATTTATGTATCATCGCTAGAAATTGATCAAGTTGAGAAACTTATCAGCGTCCGGATACTTATGAGCGGTAGTACACGTCTGCTTTGGAATACGTCCTGTTTGGACGTGACAAATTTTGCACGGTATACAACATAAATTGTTTGTGTCAATTTTGCGTCATTTTAAAATAATTATATCAGTGGTGTCGCTATAGTAATACAGTAATCAAATTTAATAGTGCAGCGATAACTGAACAAAATTAATTTTTTAAAATATGGATACATCAGTTTGTATCTTTTAAGTCACACGGTCCCATAGAGGGTTAAAGTAATAATTGCTATAGATGAATCGTGGTATCGCTGCAGTAATACAGTAATCAAATTTAATAGTACAGTGATAACTAAATAAAATAAATTTTTTAAAATACAGGTACATTAATTTGTAACTTTTAAGTCACACGGTCCCATAGAGGGATGTGCAATACCATAAAAGGATGTGCTACTTTAACAAGTACCATTTATAAACCGATATGGCCCCTATAACAACAAATTCGATTAAATGATTATTTTTTTATATTTTTACATTATACAATTTTGTTTTATGTAGCTTAGCGATTTCTCAACCGATTGTTATGTAATTTTGTACAAACATTCCTTAATATATTCTCCTTTACATGAACCTAAAGGTTTTTAAAAAAAAAATTGAAACAAACAATGTTTTCAACCATTTTAAAGAAAAAAATCTGGTGACTTTTCTTTTAAATAGCGTAGAATTTTTAATTTTTGATTTTTCTTTTTAAATTTAGGTTCATGCAAAGCGTATTATTATATTTTAACGAAAAATTCTTGGATTCTTTATTTCGGATAATTAGAGCGATCTGTGCGTTGCACAGCGCATTTTCGTGGAGCCAACTTCAACCAGCTGCAGCTCACTTATTTATGAATATTTTTACACAAAAAAATTTATATATATTGTCTAAATGCTAAACAATAACATGTACTTATTTGTAAGTAAATAAATCTTATACTCTCTTAAAAAAAAAAATTCGAGAAGAAGCGCTTATACACCCGACCCTCCCTCCTTAACACATTGAAGACCAGCAACTTTTTTTAACACTAGAACTACCGGCGATTAAAGCATACTTGTTTCTACCGAAAAAATCGTAATGAAAGGTACATAAGAAAATACGCAATGCAAGGTAAACGAAGCTCTGTCTACATTTTTAACAGAAAATCGCGGAAAATTGCTTCCGAGATGCCATAGTCAATTTATAAAATTTCTATAAAAAATTATGAATAGGTCATTTTGACCACTTTGGTAGTTCTAGTGTTGAAATCTTATTACGGGATAAGGTTATACTCGAATAAAAATTTTACTCGCACACTTTTACAAAACAATTATACCTAGAGTAAATACGGATCTTCATTTACATTTTCTGCCGAAGTGGTCGTTTTTAAACGTAATTTTCCATGTACAATTACCTGTTACTTTTATAAATTGAAAGAAACGAAATACGAGATATCTCGTGATCGGTCCTCAATGTGTTAAAACGTAATCAAATTTCTATGCAACATTCTATGTCTATTTTATTATCCGAAATCCTTTGTGCCGCAAAGAGTTAAAACATTTTCAAATCGAAATGAAAAACTGTGATCAATCGTAATTTTTTCGCCAATAAGCAGACAAAATTCGGGCTACAGATGGTTAAATGTCCCGTGTTGTTTGAGGTTCCACAATTGGTGTACTGCTCGCGAGGCATAATAATGGAACCTTACGTTGCATCGCACCGAGTTGCAGACAAGTACGGTGGTTCAGCGACCCTGTGCAGAGAAACGGTCTAGCCAGCGTTACCGCTTCGCTCGCTTTGCACACCTTCTTTCTCAGAAACAAAAGCGTACGGGATTTCCTACGACGACGTCCACTAGAATCCGCGACGTTCCGCTTTCATACTGATCTAACATCTAATCGGAGAATTATCCCCCTCTTCCTGTATCCATTAACCATTTTAATCATTATTTTATTCTCTATAACTAATTATTTGAGCGAAACAACATTTTTTTTGTTTTTCAGCTTTCAGTCCAAGCTATAATTTTGTATTAAGATTCCTCGTTACGAGGGTTAATTATGTCCAACACGCGAATCAGTTTAATAGGTTGTGAAAGTTACTCGTGATCCAGAGACACATTTTTGAATTCTGGGTGCAAGATCGTGTAGAATCCTAAATTTTTACGCTTCTCATGCTGAATTGGAAGTATATGAAGCAAGGTAGGGAATTTTGGAAATTTTTGTAACTCTGATAATCCTAGAACACAAAATCGTGTAATTTGCTTCCCAGGTTTTGAGAATTAAAATGTTCTCACGCTAAAACTACATAAAAAATTCTTTACGCATTTTTGTTTTGTTTTTAAATATATGATATAAGACAAAATATTATTTTTGGAGTTTGTATAAAAAAAAGAAATATACGGTACTGTGCAAAAGTCTTAGACCATCTACATTATTGATCTTGTAACTGTAATTAAACATATTTTAGAGAAGCATTTCTTAACACTGTTAAATTCAAATTTTTCCATATTGCTTTTCTCGTGTTGGTCGTGCATAATTTTATCTGGTGAAAATATGTTTTAAAAATTCTTTAACAAGCAGAGGCTTGATTAAAATATTATGGAACGCGTATGCAAAGTATAAAGGAAACATATGAAGAAAGCCAGAAAGGAAAAAATCAGCTTCTTAAATTGTCGATAACAGAATGGCGGGAAATGCAAAGTGAGTTTCTTAAAATTTTTTCAACAATTATCTAAAAAACGAAAAAAAAAAACTGTCGCGTAGCGAAAGTAAAAAGAGAATACACAAAATATTGATTGTTTTAAATTAATCAATATTTCTCGATCTAATTAACACCTCGTGAATCTAATTCTTAAAAAAAAAGAAAGAAATAACGTCAAAATAAAATTAATATTAATCCATCTTAAATTCGTTTCTAAGATTGCAAAATATTTTTTTGCCAGGTGGTCTAACACTTTTGCACAGTACTGTATATACATAATTCGCAGAACAAGTACAACCGAAGAGCGTAGATAAAATTGAAATCGTGAATTTATTACAGTAATTTATAATCTTATATGAAATAATAAATATTTATCGAATGTTTGCAATTTATTATTTAGATTTTGTATGCAACGCTGAGTCAATAGTAGTTCCTGCTTATCAACATTTATTCTACTTCGATTTGGAAGATTCGCTTTCCTTATGCTTATTCTTGCGAAACCACACCAATGGTGCGGTTTTTGCTAACATCTGATCAATAAACTAGGACGATCTTCAGATGAGACAGAAAAACACGCATGATTGTGCAGTTGTTTAGACATTAGGTATAAAAAGTAAGAGTTTTCTTAATCTAAACGATCAACAACCCGGAAAAACCAAAGCTCGGACTCTTGTTTGTTAACACATTAACACTAGAACTACCGAGGTGGTCAAAATGACTGGTTTGCAATTTCTCGTATAAGTTCTATAAATCTATAACGATGCATTTTTAGGAATCAATTGTGCTATTCTATAACAAAAATGAGTAAAGATCTATTTCCCTTACATTCTGTATTTTTTTCAAATAGTTATTACTTTCAATTCTTTGGTTGAAATAGATACACTTTAATCGTCGGTAGTTCTAGTGTTAAGGACCGCTCACGAGTTTTCTCGTGTTTCGCGTTCCGTCTGTTACGGATGGATCACGAAATAACCAGTGTTTTCTACACGCTGTCTTTAGATGTCACCTACTTTGATACATTATATCTATATACTTTGTGTATTTAAGTATTTACATGAATAGACAATGTATCAAACTTGATGATTAAATCCTCGGTCTTCCGAGAATCTAACAAGGACCATTGATGGTTCGTCTTCGTCTCATCCGTTTTGTTTCCATCTGGTTTAGGATAAAAATAAAATAAAAATGGGATACAAAGACGAAAAAATTTTACAAAATGAGTAAGAAGAATACCTTTAAGCTTTATAAATAAAAATATCGAGCGCACGTTGCAATGTATCTCTCTCAGTCGCAGCTGAACACAGACTAAACAAAAAATGTCCGTTTCATAGTTTCCAACCTAATATATTACTGAATATGAACTAGTTAAGTTATAGTGTCGAAAGTGGCTCGGACCGGAAAGGGTTAACACTGGAACTACCGACGATTAAAATAGATTTATTTGTAGCAACGAAATCAAGATGATGAGTATTTGAAAAAATTCTTATAATAAGGGTAATAATTCTTTGTGTATATTTTTCGCAAAAAATTATAGAAAATCCCTAAAAATGCGCCACTGTAAATTTATAAAATTTCTATGAGAAATTACGAACCAGTCATTTTGAATGGTACGGTAGTTCTAGTGTTAAATGGGCCACATAATGATACCGGTTTAAATAATAATACGGTTAAATTTAAATAAACAAGTAAATTGAAGTATACGATATAAATCGAAATTCGTCCGAACCGCTCTGAGTAGAAATATACACAATTTGATTTATTTATATAATATACAGTGACTTCAGTCAAACAGGTTTTTAAAAATTTTATATTTTTAATATTTGCACCGCGGTATCATTGCAAACAAATTTGTTGGATCGCGCGGCAAAAAGGTTGAGAAACGCTGATCTTGAGCATATTTTTACCGAACAATACAGCTTATATTTTGATTTTTGAGTTCGTGTTCGAGTATTTAGATTGTATTTAGATTCACATTATCTAGTTTCTTTTTGTTCTTTTGTTCTTCGCTTCTTTTTGCTTTTTCACTTAATTTCCTTTTTTACATTGTGCTACGATATACTGTTAACCCTCTATAACCCGATTTTTGTCTGCTTATCGTATACAAAAATTACGATTCATTACAGTTTTTCACTTTGATTTTAAAATTAAAAAATTACGATTCATTACAGTTTTTCACTTCGATTTTAAAATTAAAAAATTACGATTCATTACAGTATTTCACTTTGATTTAAAAATGTTTTAACTAATATTTGGTACAAATGGATCGTGGTACAACTACAGTAATACAGTGATAAAATTTAACGGTACAGTGATAACTAAATAAAATAGATTTTTGAAAATATAAATACATCAGTTTGTAACTTTTAAGTCACGCGGCGCCATAGAGGGTTAATAAGAGTTAATTATAGTTTTCCGCTTTGATTTAAACATTTTTGAACCAATAATTCTTTTAAATGCACTTGCAGTACAGTGATATGGAACTAAAAGAAAATTTTTTAAATGTAGATACACGAGTATGTAACTTCTAAGTAACTTTGTAGTAACTTTTAAGTCACGCGGCGCCATAGAGGGTTAATAAGAGTTAATTATAGTTTTCCGCTTTGATTTAAACATTTTTGAACCAATAATTCTTTTAAATGCGCTTGCAGTACAGTGATATGGAACTAAAAGAAAATTTTTTAAATGTAGATACACGAGTATGTAACTTCTAAGTAACTTTGTAGTAACTTTTAAGTCACGCGGCGCCATAGAGTGTTAATTATGTTCCACGTGCTCATATTTAGACAACATAATAATAAAATATATATATATTTAAATCTCTAGCTGATAATATTCTATTCGTGTCGTCATTTATATCTTTTGCATCTTTTTCTTTTTTTTTTTTCTTCCAAATTTTATTCGTACTAAATTATCTTCTGTAATATGTTTTTCTGCTGGTTTTCGTTTCAACTTTCTCACTTTTTAAAATTCTTAGGTAAAATTAAATCTAACGAATCAAGTAGATACGATCTGCTTCAACGAAGAAAAATGTATACAAACATCTGCGATTTCCTCATGAATAGATTCGACGTATAGTGAAGTTTCAATGCTGGTTTCTTAATACTACTTGACTATTAATAGAAAATTCTCGGAGCGTTTCTCTATTGCTTATCAAATGATCACGAGATTGCTTTGATCTTGATGAAGAATACTTCAAGCGTCATTTAGAGTAACAATTGTACTTAGTACGAGTATCTTCTTACTTTTTATTTCGTTTCTTTTAATTTGGAAATTTGTTTGTTTCACGGTTTAACCTTGTTCGATTTTTGCAAATGTCGGAATGGAATTATGCATGTAGTAGAAAGTCTAAATTATATTATAACATCTTATTCGAAATACGATATTGCATTTTAATACAAAATTTATATGTTATGCGCGTCGTTCGATATAACGCGTAATTATTGATTATTGAATTAACAATTCGATGCATTAGCATATACGATAGAAATAAATATATGTCAATATTAAAAGTCGAATAGTTTAACGGAGCAAATAAAGTATAATTATTCTGTAATAGAATTAAAATTGAAAAATCTTTAGTTTTGTGTATGAAAAATAAATGAAATATAATATATAATATTCTTTAAAGAAATATTTATGATTGTAGTACCATCAAATAAGGATAATTATTGAAAAATTATCTTACCATTTTAATTTTAGCTTAAGTATTTTTAATACCGTCAAATGTAAACAAGTAAATAACATTTAGTTATCACAAAATATATACAAATTTATAAAAAAAAGAGTTTGAAATAACGATTAATAAGAAAAACATTTTACTTTTAACATTTATATATTTAAATCATTTTGTATACGTATATGGTTTAATAATTAATGATTTATCTACGATTTAATAATTTATTACTGTAGTCTCAATTTTCTAAGAAGATTTTGCACTATATTCAAGTACTTAATTGTTTTACATATTCTGCTTATTTAATGATTTGTTGTTTAAACTGGTTTGATAAGTTGTTTACAAAATACTGCTTGTTTTCTCATTTTTGAACGTTGCAACCGCTTTTTATTGCACATCGATAAGCAATTTTATGATTTTAATTATACTATAGCTTGAAATTATGAACTTCGATTCAACAATTGAATAAATGATAATGTTTAAGTATTGATTAAAAAAATATATGCGACTAACGTATTTTATTATTGGTTAGTATAACATACTGTTCGGTTAAACCGTGAATAAAAATAATTGCACAAAAAAGATTCTCTGAGAGATGATCTACTGATTTAAGTGTTAAGCATTTTTTATTTTAATATGCAATATTCACACATACTGTAATCATTTTTATGTTCAGTACTAAGATATGAAATTAAAATAACTTGTTATACATTATAATTTGTTTGGCAATTATTAAAAATGTGCATTTTCACTTATTTTTTCCAAAATAAATATCTTTACTAGTACATTTTCGGATACAATAGAATTCAATTTTTGATCAAAATAAATTTCCAAAAAATATGATATTTTCCTGTGAATCATCGCCTCCATTTTACGCAAAATATGAACTCAACTCCATCAATGGTAAGTTAAATAACCATTAATTTAAAATTGAAACAATAAAACTACTTCAAAATTAGTATACTAATTTAATAACAGTGAATCACGTCATTATTATTAAATAATCCTCACCACTAAATTATATTAAATTATACTATATTACATAACCATCACGTCATTGATAATCAAACAATTACAATAAAAGTTTTCATAATTAAACAATAAAATTTTCTTCTCAATTTCAAGTTCATTATTCCCTAATCTTCTAAGAAAACACCCGTCTTTTTAGTTATCAATTAATTTAATCATCTTTTCACCTGTCCTAAGAAAAAAAAAATTACTCACTTTGAAACAAATATAAACAAGTTGCTATTTAATATTTATAATTCCTCATTTAAATCTAACACGTTGAAGACCAGCAACTTTTTTGAAAATCTTATTATGGAATGAAGTTATACTCGAATAAAATTTTTATTTGTATACTTTTACGAAACAATTATACCCACAGTGAATATGGATCTTCATTTCCATTTTCTGCCGAAGTGGTCGTTTTTAAACGCAACTTCCCATCTACAATTGTTACTTTTATAAATTGAAAGAAACGAAATACGAGATATCTCGAGATCGGTCCTCAATGTATTAATATCATTAAGAACCGTGTATCTCACTTTAATACACTATTGGCAAATTTTTATTATCAGAAAATTTCAATTCACAACGTGTCGATTCTTTAAGAAGATAGTAAATAGTACGTTCAGTTATCAAATTGTCATTAATTTACATGCTTTCGTAACATTTATGTATCACCGTTAGAAATTGATCAAGTTGACAAATTTATCAGCATCCGGATACTTATGAGCGATAGTATACGTCTGCTTTAGACGTGACAAATTTTGCTCGGTACACGACATAAATTGTTTGTGTCAATTTTGCGTCATTTAAAAATAATCATATCAATGGTGTCGCTACAGTAATACAGCCATCAAATTTAATAGTGCAGCGATAACTGAAGAAAATTAATTTTTTCAAATATAGATACATCAGTTTGTAACTTTTAAGTCACACGGTCCCACAGAGGGTTAAAGTAATAATTGCTATAAATGAATTATGGTATCGCTGCAGCAATACAGTAATCAAATTTAATAGTACAGCGATAACTAAATCAAATATATTTTTTAAAATACAGGTACATTAATTTGTAACTTTTAAGTCACACGGTCCCATAGAGGGTTAAACTTCCACATCCGACGGATAGGTAAACCTCCCTGTATTTCCGCGTCTATTAGGAATCGAAGCTGTCCATAGAGGTAGTAAGAGCTTCATTACTCACCACACGCGATGAGTTCCGGTGACACGAGACCAGAGAGATCAGGTTCCTCGCCATACCAGAAAATCCAGAGTTCCTTCGCGGCGGTGAGGGAAAGGGGTGGTGGTGCGGGCGAGGGTGCGATACCCAGGTCGAAGATGCCAGCTCCGGTTGCCGAGGCGGTTGCCGGGCCGGAGGTGGCCGGCGTAGCGGCGACCCGCCGCCACACGCAGAGAATGTCACCCGCGAGGCACCTCGAGAAGCTTGACAGCACCGGGTCCTCGAGGGGAGTGCCCCCGAAATCGCCGGCTACTTCGCCCCACACGAGTTTCTTCCATTTGATGCCGCAGAGGTCCGTCTATCGATAAAACAGTGAAATCAAACTGTTAACAAACTGTACAAAACCTTCAACATTTTGTAAAATACTAGTAAAACGACCAATTCGTAATTTCTCATTGAAATTTTATACGGTAGCTTTCGAAGGATTTTCTGTGTTTTTCCTGTTAAAAATATAGATAAGGATTTATGTTTCTTCTGTTACATATTTTTTCATTTTTTTGTTCACTGGTCGTATTCATTTTTTTAGTACGAATAAGTATACTTTAACCTTTTGCGCTTCACTGGTGTTGCTATGACGACGATTTTTTTTCAGAAGTTAAGTTCTAAGTTAGATTTTGTATTTTATTTTAGAACAGATTAATCGATATTTTTTTTTTTTAAAACAGCAATTTAACATTAAATTTACCGACGATTGAAGTAGATCCATTTATATCCAAAGAAATAAAAATGATAGCTATTCTGAAAAATATACTCCCTCCGTCCGGAAATATGGTATACATTTCGCGATTTTTGTTGTCCGGAAATATAGTATGTATTTGGAAAAAAAATACAATAAAACTAAAAATTAACACGACAAGTATATTGTATTAACTTTTTTAGAAAAACTATAATTAAGAAAGAATAATTTTGTCACGATACTCCCTAAATTTAATTAAAATATGATTCGGCCTTATTGTACGCTTCTTTGGAACATAAATATTTTCCAGCTAGTCACCGTGTTTTAACTTGTTCTCTTTCACGCGCTGTAATCATTTTTCTAAGATACCATCACGTTGTTCCGTGGTCAAT
>SMSQ01026160.1:34549-46779 GCA_019453375.1 Ctenoplectra terminalis | reverse complement strand
TATTATTAATATCAGTGAAAATAGATTTCATTTTAATGTCATCTATTAGAAAATAATTATAACTGAATTAATGTATTATTAATATCAGTGAAAATAGCATTATTAAGACTAGTAAATTTCTAATAAAAAAAATTGTTGGCGATGCAATTTTAAAAATCGTTTTAACTGTTATATATCAACTGTAGAATCACAGTAACTTAAAAATCTAGATTTAAGATTCTACATTTTGCCAAAAGATACGATATAATTAAGATATTTAAAACATAATAATTTTAAATAGTATACAATTAAATAAATAACGTTTACAATTTGAAATATCAATTATATGTGTATTGCATTTATCGATCAAATTACGTACCCAGAAAGATGATCATGAATTACAGTATGATAAAAAAAATATTTGTATGACCTAAAAAATATATTTTCATTATTAAGATTTAATCACAATTAATTTTAGAACCACAGATAAATTTTTTTAACCGGAATTTCATAAGAATTTTATATGTTAACTGTGTCCTAAACTTTCTCATGGACAGAACTAAAAATTAATAAAAAAAGAACTAATTTCGATTAGGTCGAATTTAATTCTTAGAAATGTGAGTATGATACAATACGTTTTCAATACAAGTGTAACGATGCATTAGAAAGTAAAGAACACCTTAAACAAAAAAATAAAAAAATAAAAAAAATAATGTCCAAAATATCGATAATTCGCGTGACAAGTTAACTCGTCTTTCCCTGTTAGCAAGTTACAAAATATTTAAAAATATTATACCGCGTTAATACTAGCCATAAAAAAAAAATTACAAATAAATAAATAAAGAAAAGTAAAATAAAATCTCAAGTTAGTTACATGCACATACTCTATGGAATATAAAACACTTATTAGCAAAACATTAAATGTAAAGTGAAAGTGGTGAACAAAGCATAAATAACCGTACAGATATCACTTGCATGAAATAAAACGTTGCAACGTGATTTCCCGTTGTACGCTTCAGTTTGTATTAAGCCTCAAATTTTCCGTTGCATCGAACATTTTGAAAATGTCAATGAACTTGTGTTTGATACAAGTGAAAAAGCATAACAAATAATGCTTCAGTCGCAATCCAGTTATATCCAAGGTCGGTGTCTAAGGAAATATGTCTTATCTTGGTTAGTCAGAGTCCGTTCACCCTGGTCCGATATCTCTAACGCACCTGATTCGTACACTTTTTCTGGCTTTCACACTAGTCCATATTTCTTGCAAGTTATCGACACGCGACTCGGAGTCGATTGCTAGCATTCGTAGTGAATTTTTCGAAGCGTGCCGTTACCATCGGAGCATGCGTAGAAACGTCTTTTTCCGTTGATTGTAACCGACGTTAAAAATACTATTTTATTTATTCAACTGTTTCTATGTGGCCTACACATTTTTCTTTTGACAAATATATTAACCCTTTGCACTGGAAGTTTTTTTTCATTCATATTACCGGCAACTCGAAGCGGTTTCAGTGAAAAAATCATATTTGTATATACGTAAATGACGCGCTCATTCAAAGGAAAGACATCATTGTATGTTATTTTTTTTTTTTTAATAAGAAAACAAAAAACTATAACATTATTACATTTTGTAATCGTCCAAGGTGTGATACCTCTTGGTAGGAATTAAATATTATTTGCATTGTTTCCGTAGCGGAGCCCTCGAGTTTGAAGACAAATTTTAAATGGCTCCGCTCCGGAGCCCTCGAGTGCAAAGGGTTAATTGTATTTATTATGTATTTATTTATAATTTAAATATAGTTTCTAGATAATATTTTGTATTTATTTGAGGGGTAAAAGTATATCAAACGAGAAAAAATTGAAAATTATTTTATACATTAATATTTTTGTTATTAAATGTTTATAAAGTAAATGCTTACAGCTGTAACACGCTACACTATATTATTATAAATATTTATAATATTTATAATATTAATTACTGCGTATAACAGATTTTTATTCATACTATTATTATAAATATTTATAATTAATATTATATTTATAATAATATAATATTATATTATTTGAATATAAAATTTATAATATTTATAATATTTTTGTTATTAAATGTTTATAAAGTAAATGCTTACAGCTGTAACACACTATACTATATTATTATAAATATTTATAATAATAGTAATAATAATATAATATTAATTATAAATATTTATAATAATGGTAATAATAATATAATATTAATTATAAATATTTATAATAATAGTATGAATAAAAATCTGTTATACGCAGTAATTAATTTGTATGCAGTTTTAAAAACGTAGCTTTATCAAATTTAAGCCAAACATACGATACTGTACAAACTATCTATTTTTCGTTACATTTTACGTTTCTCTGTTGGCAACGATACGCGCTGAAAGATTTATGTAAAGACAGAATTCAATATTGTATACCATCAAATATTTTTTTCCAACAAAATTCAAAATCGAATAAAATATTGCAATTTCCAGTCTGCGGGTATAATTTAACTGACATTACGATAATTATTTTGCATTGAACAATGCACATTGTATAAGAGAGTATATTTATAGCTATAATGATTTATTCTGTTTTTTAAGTTCCCGGAGTTCCTCGCATTTTTTATGGTACAAATGTATACGTACTTGATACAGATTAATATTATTATAACTATTATGCACCATGAAATTTCTTGGGTGTTTTGAATGAGATAAAGTTATACTATTTCCAGTTTCATAGTTTTTGTTAGCTATATGAATAACCAATTACCTTTTTCTTTTATACAGATTACAGTGTACATTTGAAAAGAAAAATACATATAATTGAGCATGAATCGTGTAAAAGTATTAAAAAAAAGAAGAAAAAATATGGAGAGATAGAGATCTTGTTTTATAATTGCTATTAAACGTACAAATGATAAGATATTTAAATAACTATCAATTATGCATACGTTTTATATCTAATTTTGTATTTCCCCGTTATTTATTTTCTGGTTACGCATAATATTTTTTGTATCTACGAAAAGTTGCTAATACGTTACAGAAAATTAACGTTAAAAATTGTGATGACAACATTGACGGTGGTAATAATAACAACAAAACAGAGTAGAGAAGTACTATACACTTTCTCATGTAGTACAATGAACATGAATCGCGGCGCCACCGTAAGCACGTCTGTCTATCGCATGGCGCCACGACGTGTCTGTCGGAGCAATAAAGGCACGCGCAATCGCGAGCAGGTCGCGCGCTTCTCGACCAATCAAACGCGCGCCTTTTCTTACGTCACACTGCCAGCTGACATAACCGGAACAAATTCAAATAAGAGCGGAAACTTGGTACAGCCTTAACACTAAACCTACCAAAGCGGTCAAATGATCGTTTCGTAATTTCTTGTCCAAATTTTGTAAATTATTAACGGTGCACTTTTGAATATTTTTTGTGATTTTCCGTTAAATATATGATTAAAGATTTGTTTCTCCAGCATTGTGTATTTTTCCAAGTACCTATTATTGTAATTTCTTTGATACAAGCAGGTTTAGTTTAATCGTCGGTAGGTTTTGTGTTAAACAGGGTAATACAGAAGTTTCAACCGATAATCCTTTCTATCATTTATTCTTAATATTGTTTTTTGTAATTTCTTCCAGAAATTATCTTCCATCAATATTTAAAATTCCGAATTCTTTAAATACGTACTCGAATTAAATACATTTAACTGTTTGTATAAACGCTAAAAACTAAGAAAGAAAATACAAAATATTGACGAACAATTACATGTTCATAGTAATATTAACATACGCGAATATAATAATAAATTCACAAGTTTAGATTTTTGATTATAAATGGAAAAGTAGTATATCGATCTCTCAACGAAGAAAAGTTATTATTAACACTACATTTACGGAACCCGTCAATTCGACGGATTTCTGATTTCATGCTGAAGTGCAATAATTATCTGTGTAGAAAATGTAGACTCAAAATAGAATTTAAATGCAAGTAAACGTACTAACTAAATCTGTGGGAATAAAAACCTATTAATTTCAAATAAAATGAACTAATGTTATTACAAAAAAATCACGGTTCAATATACCCGTAAAATGGTCCAATTAATCCCCGTAAATCCAGTGTTAAATGTACTGCTTAAAATAAAATAAAAGTCTCCGGATTTTTAACGTTTCGTTGTTATAAAATTCTCAGAATTTCCTTCTAATCGACAAATACTATAAAATTCAGTTCAACGTATCTTTTTAAACATTAACGCATTAACGACGGGACCTTGTTTTTGTAAAACTTATTAGGGAATAAAGTTACGATCGGATAAATTCTTATTTGCATACTTTCGAAAATAAATTATATTCTAAACATAGTTCTTGATTTATAGTTTTAACTGAACAAATGACTATTTAGAAGTAACCTTTCATACATCGTCGTTTACTATTTTTACCTTTTTAAGATCTGAAATACAAAACACTAGAAATTTCGTCAGCCGTCCTCGATGTGTTAATATGTTTGCTCTAATAAAAAAAATATATATATGTATATATTTGTTACAAATTAAAATAATTATTTTTAACAGGCACGATCCTATTATGTATTCAAGACATAAAAGAATGGAAAAGAATTGATTTGATAAGTAAGTACGCGCGATGGCGCCTATCGTGTCGACGCGACGAAATAATCGGTGAGCAAAGGCGCCCATCGTAACGCTACGGGGCTGTCAAGCTTGCTGATCAATACAAGCAAGGCGACGTGCAAGGCCGCCCGCGTGGATTCAACTCGCGGATCCCCCACATTCCCTCGTTTCATCCTGCCATACACGCCTCTATTCGTATTCCTTTTCTACCACGTTGTCGTTTCACGCAGCTTCTTTCTCTCTCGTTTCCTATTTTACCCTATCCTCTTCGATTTCTGTCTTTTTACTTTTCTCACCGACTTCCTGTATTCTCTCATTTATATTATCGACCCTGAAATTTCGTCCGTCATGTTTTATTTTTTATTAGTATTATTACAGTCCTAGGCTTCATAAATATTCAATCCTCGAACATTTTCTTCAGAAGCTTTAATCACTTTTGTTGAAGAATATTTTTAAAAATTAAACCAATGTTTCCTATTACTTAACCCTCTGTAGTTCGAATTTTGTCTGCTTATCGAAGAAAAAAATTGCGATTGATTACAGTTTCTCGCTTTGATTTGAAAATTTTTTAACTAATAATTGGTATAGATGGATCGTGGCATCGCTACAGTAATACGGTAATCAAATTTAATAGTACAATGATAACTAAATAAAATTAATCTTTCATCATCAGTTTGTAACTTTTAAATCACACGGTCCCATAGAGGGTTAAATTTGAATAGACAACGGAACATTGAAACAAATAAAAAATTCAAAAAGGGTATACCAACTAAATGGACAAAACTTTCTAACGATACCATCGCTATTATATTATTTTTTCAAAATAATATAATATTTTATTATATTTAATTCATTAATTTATTATATTATATAATTATATTTATTTATTATATGTAATATAATATTTCTTATATTATTTTGAAAAAATAATATAAGAAAGTTAGTTTGATTTTATGTCTGACGAAAAACTGCACGAATTTTTTCCGGTATTTAATATTAACTACCTTGTCATATTTATTAGAGTATCTTAGTTCACGCAGAATCTTATTTTATGCTACTATATACAATTAATTGTTACTTATATTATCATAGCTTAGCGTGTTGCTGTATTATTAACAAAACTAACCCCCTATAGCCCGAATTTTGTCTGCTTATTGAAGAAAAAATTACGATTACAGTTTTTCACTTTGATTTGAAAATGTTTTAACTAATAATTACTGCAAATGGATCGTGGTGCCGCTACAGTAATACAGTAATCAAATTTAATAGTACAGTGATAACTAAATAAAATTAATCTTTTAAAGTATAGCTAGATTAATTTGTAACTTTTAAGTCAGACGACGCCATAGAGGGTTAAAATTTAAACCGTTATATGATATTATATTAATACACTGGTCAGATTTATTAATTCGGTATGCTTAAAAAATACCAAAATTTTAATCGTTTTGTGATTATTTAGGCGAGACAAAATTTTTATTGTATTTGAATTTGTGGTTAGGTTGTGAAACAGTGCTTGTTCACATGTGGATTACGTTATGTCCTCTTATGCGCTTTTGCCCCCTCCCACCACCCAACAATCATGCGTGTAGGTTATAAGAAAAAGATTTCAGAAAGAAATTGAGATGAAACATGACCTTTCTGTTTTTCTAGCTTGGTCTAAAACAGAAGACAATACGTGAAAGAAGCCCAAAGGCTTTTTAATAAACTAATCTTAGTTTGAACAGCTACTGTAGAATATCGAATTTATTTATTTTTTTTTTCTAGAAATCTGCAGGCTCGGATTGGTTTAACAGTCGATAAGCTTGTCACTTCGATTTCCTGTTTTGCCTTCTTTACTCCAACACTGTAATTATAGCCTTTGTTCAATGAAAAACGTATTTTAGTGGTCAATAAAATTTCCTTAGATACCAGATTTTTTGGTAGCATTCATTAAACATATTATACAGTAGAATATGCATTTCTGATAAGTAAGTCACCTCTTTTTGGAAAGTTTAATACGTTTCTTTCACTTCTGTTGTCTGAAGTGCATGGTTTCTTGTGAACCAAATTTAAATCAATAGATCAGTATTCAATTATAACGTAATTTTCAAAATATAATATTAAATATAATTTCCCTCCGTTTAAATATTGTAATTAATACAAAGTTACCACATCATACATTATGCAATTACTATAGAAACATATTTACGTTAAAAAAAATTGTATATCAGATTTTTTTAATTATATCGTCATACAAGAAATAATTTGTATTTCTCATGGTAAAAATCTGTACCGATTAAAAATTGAACAATGTAGCCAACAGTCTGAAATTAATTTTATAGTCGAAAAATATATTTACATTTCGTTACAATTCTCTAGTATCTTAAAACACTATCAATTTTCAATACTCTACTTTAATTCTTGGCTCGATAACATTAAGAACGAAACCAACATATGGTACGATAAAAAAGAACTATGGGCAAACTATCAACAGAGCCTTCACCGTTGCGATTATAATTCCCAGTGCAACCGATCGCAATCCGCGTGGTTCGAGTCGAAAACACAGTTGTACATCGAATTATTGATCGTGCCACGAGAAGGAACAATACCGAACGATGTGTCAATGAAGACAGAGGAAACTGTACAATCTCATTTTTATAGTGGCGGAGCGTTTCGATACGCGTAGAACGCAGCTACAGCTGTAAATTCCCATTTCTGTTACTGCCCTCCTTATACGTTTGCCGTTAAAGCAGCACGAACATTACATTCACGTGCGTAACGAAGCGGAATTCTCTTGCGTACAAGCCACTCGAAAGTGGATAGAGTACGCCTCTACGATGCCACTGACGTGCCTCTTTCTTTTCTCTATGAAATCGTACTTCCTGTGCGAATTCTTCCAACTTCGTTCCAACTTATTATTTCTTTTATTTTTTAATTATTCTTTATGTTAAGATTTCTTTTTAATTATTCTTTATGTTAAGATTTTTTTTTAATTATTCTTTATGTTAAGATTTTTCTTTAATTATTCTTTATGTTAAGATTTTTCTTTTTTAATTATTCTTCATGTTAAGATTTTTTTTTTAATTATTCTTTATGTTAAGATTTTTCTTTTTTAATTATACTTTATGTTAGGATTTTTTTCTTTTTAATTATTCTTTATGTTAAGATTTTTTTTTAAGGTAAAGTAGTATGCATATTTAAATTATGATGGACCAGCATAATTATATTTCGAATAATTTTTTAATGACTGTAAATGTTGAAGATATTAAATATGATTATAATTTCGTAGAAAATTTGAGTACATCTACTGATAGAAAAAAAATTTATTTTAGTATAGGGTTCCTCACTGTTATTTCACTCTACTAATTTTAGAAATATTAGTATTAAATAAAAAGCTGTTAATTAATTGTTTTAATTGAAATTTATATTTGTTTTCGAATAGAGGTTATAGTACTTGTCTATATATCGATATTCAAATGTTTATGATTTTAAAATTCGCGGTTTTATACAATTCGTACATTAATTATAAAATTATCCGTAAACTGTTTTCTGTTACAATAGTAACTAATTATTTTACTTATGTAAACATGTAATTGCAAATTTATTCTTATGTTTCAGAATCATATTAAACATCTAGGATGCTCATATAACATTCAAGAAAATCCAAGATTTTGTCCGATTGTTCTTGTTCTTCCACCAAAATTTTTGCATTTTTACAGAGTGGACCGCATGAAGAATTATGATTTATTTTTTTTTTAATTATCGAAGGTAGAGACAAAATTTTGTTTCAACTGTTTACTGGTTCTAATGACTTTTTATACTACTGATGGTGTATCACAATTAAATGTCCAGAGGGTAAGAAAGGGTAACAACCCCAATTTTCTTAAATAGAGTACTGTATAAATTTTTATATTTTTGAATATTTCTCGTAAACGCTAACAATTTTGTCTAAAACATCATTTCTTGTTTTGTATAATAAAAAGGATATAATAATAAATAGTTTAGATATTTAAAAATGAAAATAGAAGATACTAAATTCAGTATACTAATGTTTTAACACTTGCAGCCTTGAAATAATATGTAATATAATTGTTTCATATTAGATTTTAAGTTATTTTATCATTTTGTAGTCCATGATGAATAAAAAAAAAGAAAAAAAAAAAGTGCGAATACTTTTTATGCGAATATGAGTAACATTCCAGAGTTAGTACACTCCTGTATTAACAATTGCATATATAAATAAAAATATTAATTTTTTCAATAAAAATATATACCAAAACAAAGTTGTATCCTGAATTAAAACTGTGTAACAGTAATAATATTTATTTTTTGTTCATTAAAGAATTTTAACACTGGAACTACCGATGAAAACTTACTTGTACTTATTTGTACCGAAAAAATAAAAATAACAGGTATATGAAAGAATTATCCAAGTTTTTAATAAAACATTATGAAAAATCCCTTAAAATGCATCACGGTAAATTTATAAAATTTCTGTGAGAAATTATGAATTGATCATTTTGACCACTTTGGTAGTTCGTGCTAAAATTACTTCATGAACTGTTCAAAATTTTGTCCATGTGTTTTCAAGTATTTGTTTAAGTTTTAAAAAAATTTGAATGCTTACTAAATACTACTGATTAAAAATTTAGTATCGTTCGTTGCTTAAAAATATTTGGATATTTAACTAATTTCCTGTGTCTGATACAAAATCAAGAAATTTTTCTATTTTCTGTTACGTTTGAATATATCAACACTTTCAGTGAATTAGGTAATTTTCTAAGAATAAATACTGTTGGTATTTCAAAGCTCCTAGAATTCTCGAAATCGCGCAATTAAATAAATTTTTCTATTTTTTGTTACATTCGAATATATCTTGTTCAATACTTTTAGCGAATTAGGTAATTTTTTAAGAATAAAATTACTGTTGATACTTCAAAGTTCTTAGAATTCTCGAAATCGCACAATTAAAACATGATGATTTCTCAACATGAAACATATTCTTTTAAAAAGTGATGACGAAGCGTAGCTGTACACGCTGATCAATGCATCAGTAATAAAGACTATTTTGCAATATTGACGAATCATGGAAATTATTTTACAAAAACACAAGGTTAACACATTACGGACGGGTCACGAAATTTCTCGTATTTTATATTTCGTATCTTGAAAATATAAAAATAGTGAACGACCACGTATAAAAGATTACCTTTAACACTAGAACTACCGAACGAGTCAAAATGACTTGTTCATAATTTCTTATAGAAATTTTAGAAATGTACAATAATGAATTTTTGAGGATTTTCCGCAATTTTTTGTAAAAAATATGCATAAAGAATTGTTACCCTTATTATAGGTATTTTTCAAAATACCTATCATTTTGATTTCTTTGCTACAAATCACTCTACTTTAATCGCCGGTAGTTCTAGTGTTAAAAATGATCTATTTTCGGAATACGAAATTATTCTTAAAAGCACTTATGTAAACAAGAATTAATTCTAATTCTATTTTGTAACAAGATTTACAAAAATCAAGTACCGCCGGCAATGTGTTAACATTTATGTATATGCTTCGGTAAATTAACCATCTATGGGACCGTGTAACTTAAAAGTTACAAACTGATGTATCTATATTTTAAAAAATTAATTTTGTTTAGATATCGCTGCATTATTAACACTAGATTTACGGAACCCGTCAATTTGACGGATTTCTTATTTCATGCTGAAGTGCACTAATTATGCGTGTGGAAAATGTACGCTCAAAATAGAATTTAAATGCAAGAAACGTACTAACTAAATCTGTGGGAATAAAAACCTATTAATTTCAAATAAAATGAACTAATGTTATTACAAAAAAAGCACGGTTCAATATACCCGTAAAATGGTCCAATTAATCCCCGTAAATCTAGTGTTAAATTTGATTACTGTATTCCTGTAGCGACACCACGATCCATCTACAGTAATTATTAGTTGAAACATTTTAAAATCAAAGTGAAAAACTGTAATCAATCGTAATTTTTTCTCCGATAACCGAACAAAATTCGGGCTATAGAGGGTTAAAAATGGCAAGTGAAGTGTTAAAAATTCATGCTTTTGTACTTTATGAATTCAACTTTGGGAATACAATAGTAAATGCAGTATAATTTGTAATGTTTGAGGGAAACGTTTCGTTAATAAAGCAAGAGAACACAAAAGTGGTTCGAGTTTATTTCCAAACTCATGAACGAGATCAAAACGGCGGTTACTCTACTTTTTGCAATCAGAACTCAAGAATTTTATACTAATTGAATGCACGAGCTCGAAAGAACAGTGGAGAAGAGTTACAGAAATGAATAAAATTATATTTCAGGAAAGTTAAGATTCCTTTAATTTTTTGTCTTCTGGAAGTAAAAAATTATTTGCGCGGATCTTCGACTGCGCTGGGAGTCAAAATCCCTAACGCCTGCGTTGTTCGAGGGTCAATTGTAATCGCCGTAGTACATTCAACCCTTCAACCACGTGGTTCAATTTATACGCGGATTTTTTTCTTGAGGAATTTCGGAGTCGACCGCCTACTTATTTGAGAGGATTGAGAAAGAGTGAGACGGCACGCGACTTCCATAAACCATAAATTACGGTAGTCACAGCAACGCTGTTGTCTGTCGAAAAAAAAAGAAAAAAAAAAAAGAAACAAGAAGAAAAAAAAAAGAAACAAGAAGAAAAAAAAAAGAAATAGAACCTCTCACACGCTGAATTTTTTCTTATTTATAAATTTCTTGATAAAATTTTCTTCCGTTTAACTTTAATTTATTGTAAGAATTATAATAATAACATGCATATGAACTACCGGCGATTAAAGTAGAGTTATTTGTACCAAAAAAATCAAAATGATAGGTATTTCGAAACATACCTATAATAAGGATAACAATTCTTTAAGCATATTTTTTACAAAAAATTGCGGGAAATCCTCAAAAATTCATTATTGTAAATTTCTTAAATTTCTATAACAATTTATGAACAAGTCATTTTGAGTGGTTCGATAGTTCTAGTGTTAAAAATAAGGCTTTCGGTTAGTAATAGGTTACTGTAATTAAGTTTTTAGAGAGTTAAAAATTTCACCCGTATTTTCGATTACTTGTACTCGAAAACCGAACTCCCACGTTGTTCAGTGGCCGATTATAGATCACACTATAAATTAACCCTCTACAGTCTTTGTTTGCTTACCAGAAAAAAAAACTCTGAATTATTACAATTTCTCGCCTTGATTTGATTTTCAATTCAAAAAATACCACGCAACAGTGTATTAATAATCCAGGAAAGACTGCGTTAAATATATCACAGAAAAGGAGTAAGTAATTAAATTTAAATAAAAAATATATACAAACAAGACTGATTAAAAAGTTAAAAATCAAATAGTGTTTACCAACTGGACAGAACCATCTAATGATACCATCGCTATTATATTATTTTTTTAAAATAGTACAAGAAATTTAAATTTAATTTATTTCTGACAGAAAACCGAACGTACTTTTTCCGGTACCTAATACAATGACCTTCTATTGATCGCAAGCTTTATTTTCTATTTTTATTAGAGAAAGGAAAATGTTATAAGTGAGAGATCCTATTTCGTTTTTTTTTTTTTTTTTTTTTTTA
>SMSQ01026160.1:8960-32721 GCA_019453375.1 Ctenoplectra terminalis | reverse complement strand
AAAAAAAAAAAAAAAAAAAAAAAAAAAAAGATTCGAAACGAATGCTAACAGGCTCATTGAGGAATGGATGTTTTGATCGACTGTTCGTGGGAATGCGGCGCGCTGCGAGTGTAACAGAAAAATGTGTCTGTCTCGCCGTTATACCCGCGATAAGTATGTGTATACACGAGCCGCGCGCATACTGCATGGTCAAAACGGAGAGAGAAAGAAGGAGAGACAGCCTAGAGGCCTTGCATACAGGCCGTTTCTAAAATAGGTAACCAAACTTCGGAAGCGTATTCCGTTGATTTTATACGTAAAAAAAAAAAAAGAATTCTTCGACTCTAACCTCGAAAATATTTTTTTTTTACGCGTATCTATAAATTGTTTCTCTCCTTTTTTGCAACGTTGGTCGAAGTTAAGGTATTACCGTACGTTTAATAAAACATATTACGCGCATTGAAGTTTCGCAAGCTCAAACCGGAGAATAAGAACATTCTTTTTTATATCGTGAAACTCCTGACTGCTTTATCGATGCGCATTAACACTAGAACTACCGACGATTAAAGTATACTTATTTCTACGGAAGAAATCAAAGTGGAAAGTATATAAAATAATATGTAATGCAATTCGGACAAAAGTTCATCTATATTTTTAATAGAAAATCGCGGAAAATCTGCCCAAAGGCACCGTAGTTAATTTATAAAGATTCTGTAAAAAATTACGAATGGGTCGTTTTGACCACTTCGGTAGTTCTAGTGTTAATATTATTCATAATTCACCGATGCATTTAAATATATGTACACCGTGTCGATTACCACGATTTATGCACCGAGAATATTTTCCTTTTTTAATATCCGCTGGTAATTTGGTACCGATACGCGGTAAATTCTTTCACCATATGTTTGAAAAGTATCTGTGCTAAACATCGATGAACATAAAAAATGATTTACTCGAATGGAAAATATTTTTTAATAATACGCGCGTAACTGTTTACAAGGGCAACACTTGAAGCGACAATGTATATTACGAGAACCGAAATTTGTCCGCGATGTCGCGAGTAGTATGGTGGAAAACATACAGCTCGCCAGCTCGTGTCGTTCGTTTCAAACGTGTAAGCGTGGACACCAAGTTATAAAAGTATACCGTCGCAAATATTCACAACGGTGTCCGTAAAGAGTAAAGCGTAACGAAGCTTGGTTCAATCGTGTTGAACGACGTATCCTCGCCAGAGACGATGCTTTAACCGCGGTATCACAAATATGTCGGCAATTTATTCGAAACGTGAAAAGGAACGAACGAAGATCGGTGATCGGGGAGAAAAATATTCTCGCAGAATTCATCGGATACTCGAAACGGATCGGAATACGCTCCTGGTATCGGAGCGCCTATTTTCGAAACATCCTGTAGGCAGGTAGAAGTGTACGAAGAATCCATATACATCGATAGGTCGGTATGTATCGCAGGAGCACGTTCGAGGTTCGTCGGGTTCAACGAAAAGGAGTTCCTAGGCTCGCTGGACCAGAGCAGACGGGGAGGACTTTCGAGCGGAGCGAACAATGTCTGACACAGTTTTCTGGGTCCGTTGAAAGGCGAAAGGAATGTTACGAGAGACGATCTCGTTATCTGTCGTGCGAGAGGAGACGAAAGCGTCGCGTTTTCAACGGTTCGTGGAAAGATCACCAAGCGGAGCACCAACCGAGTCACAGAACGCGCGGAAACAGTAAAACAAAATATTCACACCGACGATATCAAAGGATAGATGCATCAGTCACCGGTCGCAGCCCTGCTGCAACCTCTTTTAATTCTCTCTGACGAGTGGAAAACTCAGGGCCGACATGAATCAGGCATGACATTGGGTCGCATAAACTTCAAATCCCACTGACGCGCACATACACGCTTGCGCGTATATATGTACCGCTTATACGTGTACATATATACGATATCATATACGTATGTACAGGCGTATGTCATGTACCTATGTATTTATATTTACGTGTACACGCATATAGGTGGTATATACACAGAAGGGGAATGGAGGGGAGGGGAGTGCCGCGATACACAACACCGACGTCGGCAACGAACGATCGAGTACTGCCCACGGGAATTCTCCGATATATAGGTTAACCCGGGCGACTTCTCGTTGGAACGTTACGCGTTATTGTTAAACAATCGTTGGACAACTGGTTTCCGTCCTGCGAGGCCGAAGCGTAATTCTTCGGAATCACCAAATACAGAGTAGATATGCGCTCCGACTCTTGGCAAGAGTGGGCTCACCGATCACTCACCAGTGCGAAGAAATTCGTGTGGCAGTCCTCCAGGCTAGCGCCGTTCGTTTGATGCGACGGATGCGTCATGGCTTCTCCATCGTACGCCGTACACTCATTAGCAACACTTCTCGCGGCGGCGCGCCTCTCTCAGCCCCGAAAATCACACGGCGAGGCCGCTATTATTCGAGAACATTTAGGAGGGTTTTCACTTCTCAATGGCGACCGTAAAATGGCGGACGATGGGAAACAACAAGCGCAGCCGCCCGAGGCGCCTCCTACTGCTCACTCGCGCAGTTCGGTTCGACGACGAGGAAGAAGATGGCGGCGTTCATCAGGCATGGTTTACTCGTGAATCCTTTAAAATGTTCATCCACTATTCTTGCCGTCAACACGGTCAGTGCATACACTTCACGTACACTTTTTAATCACCTTAACCACTTGACACTCCCGACAGGGAGCGGAAATGTTCGATTCGTCTACTAAGCGCACTAACCAGACCATCGTCATTTTACAGACGAATCTGCGATGCGATGTTATTCGTTTTAAGAGCAAGAAACGGCCCAAAGTTGTGAATCACGTGTTCGAGAACGAAAAGAGATCTCTCACTTCGAAAGGGTAAGCTATTTCGTCAGTTTACGTACGAATTCGATCGAAACATTCGCGTTACGTCGCGCCGCTGACTAACTGGTAGAGGACATACCGTGGCCATATTGCCGTTTACCACCTCTCTTACGCGCGCCAACCAATGAACTGCTGGATTTGACAGCTTCTCAGGGCAGACCAACGTGTTCCGCGTACCCTTGGTCTAGAGTTCTGTTCCAACTATTCTTTTGGTAGATACATGTGATCAGAGACGCAACCAAGAATGTCGCAAACATTTTTGGAATTTGGAAATGTTTTTTTTTTATCTTTAATACTATTTCAAGCGTGGCAACATTTATTTTTACGAACGTAACGAAGGTTTAATGAAACGCGTTTAAATTTTTTTACGATTGCTCCAAAAAGTACTATTATTTCCGAGGACCGAAGGAAATTGTTTTACGAAACTACGAAATATGTCTAATATTTCATATAATGCAAGGTTGTTCGAATAGGGAAATGTAGAATTTAAATGTATAAAATCATTGGATTACACTGTACTCCGATGGACACGTCATTTCGTACAATTAACGCAAATTTAAGGTCCGAATAATATTTTCACGAAATTCAATTATTCGGTTTGAAACAATTTAAACATTTTACGCGTATTCGTTCCGAATTTCGAAATTCAAATTTGATTAAATATCGTGTAAGTATGTAAAGTGAAATATCAACTTTTTCGGGATATCAGTCGATTTCGATTAAACGATACTTTGGTATTGAATCGATTCAAATTAAAGAGTATGTATAAATTGTATTTGATTCTACGTTTGTACGTTTGTACGTGACGTAACGAGTAGTGCCATACCCTTTTGTACCGCTATGTGAGATTTTCAGTTGATCATGAGAATTCTCACTTGCAACGGTTTAAGAAGCATTACGTTTCCGAATAATATTCGGCTTTTATAAAATACACCAAATCCATTGAATACATTCCGATCTCCGCTTATTCGCTTGTAACTGAAAAACAAAACTTTCTTAAAAACGTACGCGACGGAAATTTAAATCCTATCAACGTCGGTTTAAAAAAGAAAACAAAAAAATGTTCATACATTTAATTACGAGTTCAGATGCAACAAGTTGACAGTACATTTAAAGTGAAAAGAAAATGTGGAAAATGGTTTAGTTTCTGAATATTTCCGTTCTCCGGTTGTACCAGTTTTCATTGAGAACACCTGTTTCGAAGACTAAGTTTCTCCGTCCTTGTAATTAACATTGACAAACTATCGCCTGTCTCTCGCTGCATAGATCAAGATTTACGCGTAACAAAAGAAAAATGAAACCGCGCTCCAGTTTCTGCCAACAATTTTCTTCCAACTGTATTTCAACAGTTGAAAATGAAACAGGAAATATGCGCCACCGGTTTGGGTACGCGAATGAATCGGAACGATGTCACGCAGTCGATCGGTATCTAACGTTGATCGAATGGTCGAAAGAATTTCAACGTAAAACAAAATTATCGCCGGAATACAAGAAATTTTCCGAGTCACAGGGTTTTCGTACGCTCGGTTTCGTTCCTGGCCAATATTGGCCATAACTGTATCCTGAGAAAATATAACTGAGGGCACCACTGTACGGTCGTTGGACATCGATCTTGCCCCCACCCCTCCCCCGATTCTCCATTGCCCTCATCTTCTAAGGGAAGCCTCCCTTGCCGCACTTCGTCCGGTAACCAGAGTCTTTTACACGGTACGAAAAGTTTGGCGCGAGTCGTGTCGAGATAATCTAGAAGAGACGATATTGATTTTCAACACGCGAAATCAGTGGCTATCGGCAAAGATAGTCTTTGGGAAACCCATGTGGTACCGCAGAGGATGTATCCCCGATACGTTTCAAACAAAAACTGTGAAATACAAGCTGTGTTATCTTAACCCTTTGCGGTCCGAGCCATTTTCGACGCTTTAACTTAACTAGTTCGTATTCGATAATATACTTTTGAAAACTCTCAATAATTTGGCTGAATTTTCACATTTGCCAGTAAGATAGAAAATTTTCCATCGAATAACATTTTCATGTAAAAGAATATGTTTCGTATCCGGAAAACTGAAAACGATGGAACGAAGTAAAATGTCGAGTCTGGCTCGATATAAGAACGCGAAGGGTTAATATATCTCCTATTGTTATAGGTGATATTTCATTTTACATACTTGCACGATATTTGATAAAATGTAACTGATTTCGAAATTTCAGAACGAATACGCGTAAAATGTTTAAATTGTTTCGAACCGAATAATTGAATTTCGTGAAAATATTATTCAGACCTTAAATTTTCGTTGATTGTACGAAATTACGTGTCTATCAGAGTACATGTAATCTAATGATTTTATATATTTACATTTTACATTTCACTGTTCGAACAACCTTGTATTAGATCAAATATTAGACTTATTTCGTAGTTTTTTAATATTACTCCTATTGTACTTAATATATCTAATATTGTCGAACACAATTTTCACCGAGCAATAAAATAAAGATATTTTAAAGAATAATTCGAGAGTTAAATACGAATGCCCATCGACCACTTTTATGCAAAATCTGAGTCAGAATTTACGACAGAGTAGGTAGGATGTCCGTGACATTTGCGTGGATAATAACAGAACCATCCCACCGACCATGGGGTTTGGTTTCAAACCACTCGGAATTGTTATACACACTGCGGTGCATAACTATAGCACCGCCTAAATTTTTAGCTGTTCTAAACTTTAGATTAAAAGTGCGAAAGAATTAATTGTAGAAATTGAAAGAGTACGAGAAAAATGAACTGTAGACTGAATCACATTTAAATTTCCCTCTTCTACGAAACAATATAATAGAAAATGTGATTTTCAACCGTTGCGTAACTATAGCACCGGCGTTGTTATTTACTAATTTATAAATGCAATAATAAAAATAAGTAACGAAATAAGTAGAGATGTATTTGGGAAACTTATTGATAGCGTTCCAGACACAATTTTCGAACTAATTAGAAAAAAAGGTGGTCCTACGAGATATTAAAATTGTTTATCATCGATTTTATCGATGCGGTGCTATTGTTACGCAACAGTGAAAATTCACACTTTTGATTGTATCGTATTGTACAAAAGGAGAATTTAAATAAAAATTAAGTTAAAGTTGATTATTTTTCGTACACTTTCAATTTTAACAATTAATTTTTCTGTATTTTCATTCTAAATTCTGGAACGGTTAAAAATTTAGGCGGTGTTATAGTTACGCACCGCAGTGTAGTATGGTCTCTCAACAGGAAAGATTTAAGCTCTTACAAAATCGTTCCGAGTATCGTAGTTTTGTCGAACTATGATTGACCGTTTCACGATTCGTGACCGATTCACGATTGCTGGAAAAATACGTCGATTAATTGTTCGAACTAATCCAATGTAATGGGTGTAGGAAGAATGGTATGCGTTAAATTTTTTTTTTGAGAAAAGAAACAAATAATACATTAATTAAATGATATTTAGCGAGAGAGGATGGTGTTTTGCTCTGATAGCTCGAACCTGTTTAAGTTCGTCTTTTTTTATAGGTTTTGCGTATGTTATTAAAACGATTACTTTCCGCGGACGTTCTACGGTTTGAGAAAACGTGTTGCGTGAGTTTTTAAGTCCTGTTTCCACGATATATTTGTTTCCGTTTATCAGTTATCGTTTATATTCGATTCTGTTCTCATTGTGAAAACATTTCTGAGCTATTAATTTTTTAGTCTTGCGTTTGCAGAAAATAGTTCATATTCAAGTTTTTATGTTTACCTATAATGCAACCTCAGCAGTTATAAGAACATTCAAGTGGCACTTGAGAAGTAGTTACAGTTCAATGACATTCGTGGTTCTTAGAATATGGTTTAGACATTAAAATATTTAATAAGTTCTTTTTGTTTAAAAAATAAGTAACAATATTTTTTTTTTTCCTCACCGAGCCTGATATTTTTCATTCATTATTAAAAATAAAAGTAAAGATCGATTAGCTGGTAACATTTTCGCGGGGATCAATTTGTTAAGACGCATCTGATGCTCGATAAAGAGCAACAAATTATCGTAAAGTAAAAACGTCATCGCAGCCGAGCGTTAACAATATTGAAAATCGATCAAGTTAGCAACATTACAAAAGCGTTCGATGATAATCGATTCTTTTAAAAAGCAAAATGTATTGAACCATTTTTGCTACTATTAATAATTTTGTTGTAAATTTACAACTTCTATTAATAATTTTGTTGTGAAACACTGTACATAATTTTTTTTATAAAGTATTTTAGAGAAACGCTGAACTTTTGAAACGTGAAATATTATAGAAGAACGTAGTATAAGAAATGGAATGATTGAAATATTCCAAAATCATTGAAATCAATACTAGGCGTTTTATCGAAATGCATCTTTCACGAAATTGGAAAGCTAGGTGTTGCTCGCAAAATCGATATTTTCAACATTCGGTACAGTTGAGTTAAAAACGGAGGAGAAATTTTAGAACCGATAATGCTTTGATTTCGATGGATGAATTCAATTCTTTTCTTTTTTTCTTATTAAATAAAATACTATTTTCTTCTGATATCACACATAATTTAAATTATGACAATATTCTTAATATACAGCAAATGTAAAAAATGATTATTATTTAAATTATAATTTTTATTAACTTTTAACTAATTATCTGAATAAAAGATTATTGCTATAACAGCAACTTGTTTTTTTAATCTTTTAATAACACTGTAACATTATACGTAAATAATTAATAAATAAAGAATATCAGATGAAGCGAAAAATTATTTAAATTAATTGCTAATAGATATGCTACAGATATTTCTTTTTAAATTCAAAAATTCATTAAGAAAATGTTTGCAGCCAAAATTAAGTAACTCGTTTTAATTTGATTTTTGCAGAATTTTGAATCCATTATTGTGATTGAATAAGTATAGCAAAAAGAGTGTAGGATTATACAGCAACTTTTAATTTGCAATATTAGTTTCACATGTAAAGAAATGGAAAATTTAATAAATTTTTATTTCAATCCAAAATGTTAAAAATATTTACTTTCAGATGTTTACTAACGTTTTTGTTGTTTTTTTTTTAATATACTCGTTCAATGATACACTTCACGATCAATAAATTTCTTTTATTTTGAAATATATAATATTAAAATGTTCGTCTTTAAATATTTACACTGTGATTTTGAACGTGCTTCGAACAAACAAATTGTTCCAATTGTTTCAGATTTTTAAGGTATAACAAACCTTATAACCCGCCAGAAGATGTGACCGATAGGATAAACAAAATTTGCGAGACACAACAAGTTTCGATTACCGATGAAACGAAACTCGAGGATTCATTGCAGCGTTTCAATCTTTTCTTAGCATGCGAACAAGAACTTGGACATCCGGTGATGAATTCTGTGTTGTGCACCATCGAAACGATCGGTGAGTTTGGTAAAAAATTTCTATTAATTAATTAATTATAATTATTACATAAAATAATTTCCGATAATTCAATCATTGCATTAATTGGTGTTTAACTCTTTGATGCTTGGTGGGATTAAAAGGGTCCCACATTTTTAATACCTAAATATGCATAGTGGGACATAAATAGTCCCTAACTGTATTAAATACGTGAGTTAATGTAAACCACTGTGCTATGGATAATTTTTAATTTTCAAGATGGTATAGAAAATATCGCTGTATGCATATTTAGTTATTAATAAGGTGGGACGCTTAAAATCCTACCATGCTTCAAAGAGTTAATTCGAGTTCCGTTTAAAGTAAAATTTCGCTATTTTGTTCATTCTTACGATTTTTCAAGTACTTTCACTTATAATTTCATTTAATCAGTGTTTATTTTGTTTTTAGGATATTATCTGAAAAGTTCCAGCAATTTAAAGCTATTTTGGTTTTAGTAATTTTTAATTACTAAGATTTTGTTACTGCATTTATTGTATACAGCTGTACTTGTTAATATTTTTTTAAATTTTTAGGAGAATTTAGTAAAAGTTTCAATGTGCAGAGTTTCTTTTAACATTAAAACTATCAAAGCGGTCAAATGACCGGTTCTTAATTTCACATAAAAATTTTACAAATTTTTAACAGTGTAATTTTTAATATTTTCCGTGATTTTCCATAAAATATACGATTAAAGGTTTGTTTTTCTGGCGTTATATATTTTTTCAAATATTTATTGTTGTCTTTTTTTTTAGTAGAAATAGGTATACTTTAATAGTCGGTAGTTTCAGTGTTAACTATAACATTTATTATATTGTATTTATACTTATTGCTTAATTATATTCGTATTTAATTAATTCCTCTTATTTGTTAACGAAGAAAATAAATTTCTAGTATCTAAACCGTATCTGTTTTAATCATTTACATTATTATTCAATTCTAATGCATGTAAAATTACGTTCATTTCTTCCATTTATTCAGTAAACAAATTTAATATTGTAATTTAGATAGTTGTAATGTTTGCACATTATTGAAAAAAATATTAAAGAAGAAAGTTTATGCTTGGGATAATGAATTAGTAGAGCGTTATATTACGGAACTCTTTTTTTATATTATACATTCTCGTTAACAAATTATCAATATTTCATAGTCAATATTTAGTCAATATTATTCGTTTCATTATCAATATTTCTGTTTAAAGAATATTTTTTTTAACATCAAAATTTATGTCATTAAACAAACAATTAAATAGTTGTTAAATAATAGTATTAGAGTAATAGTATTAAATAATTAATCAATTAGGGCAAATAAAATCAATTGAAAGCAAGAAAAATAAAATATAAGTAATTTATCGATATTAACAGTTAATTTCTAAAAATTAATTTCTAAAATATAAAAATAAAAACCTGAACCTGAAAATTAATTTCTAAAATATAAAAATAAAAACCTGAACCTGAAAATTAATTTCTAAAAAATTATCTATTGATATCGATAAATTACTTATATTTTATTTTTCATGCTTTTAATTGATTTTATTTACCCTAATTGATTAATTATTTAATACTGTTACTCTAATACTATTATTTATATTATTATATATATAATATTATAATCTAATACTATTATTTAATAACTATTTAATTCTTTGTTTAATGACATAAATTTTGTCAAACTTTGTTTTATTCTATTTGTTACGTGAATTGCAACAAACTGTAATAGCAGAAACTGCAAGTGTAAAAACTAATAATATTCAACGTATAATTTTATGTGCACAAATTTCTTTATAGCATAAATATTTATATTACGTTGTCTAAACATTTAACAAAATTATTAAGTAACGTAATTTATATGTTTCAGGTGATTTGAAACAGTACTACCAAATCCCAGTCGGTAATATAACTCCGTTGGATGTTATGCGCAATATGGACTTACCAAAGAATTTACATATTAATTACGACTATGTTCGATTCCATCCTGGTAAGTGGTTTTAAAAATTCTGCAGTCAGAATAACAATGTCTGAATGTGGACATATCGGTAACACGAGAATAACAAAAAATCAACTTTGAAATTTTTGTATACCGTCTTTATACACTGATAAAAATTTCCTATTTTTTCTGGCACTTATTATAGTGTTTATATAAATTTATTTATTATCTAAAAGAATTCGTCTTAAATTCATATGTATATAATGTTTGAAGATTTATCCATACAAAAATTACTTCCACTCCTTAGTTAGTTCTATTTCAGTTTAACACATTGAGTATTGCAAGGGCCATTGGTGGTTCATGGTAGTCTGCAAAAATAAAATTGGTATTAGACAAAAACAAATATTGTTTGTAATAATGTTCACATAAGGTAGATACTTTCTATTAAATGGAAAAAAAAATCTCAGGAATTTAACACAAAAGTGCCATTTTTTCCTAATGAACTCTCAGATAGCGAGAAAATCTGCATATCAGTACAATGGATCATTTTGACTCTTCTCAGGAACTTTCGATGCGTCCGGTATTCGAGAGTTAACACTAAAACTAGCGACGATTAAAGTATACCTATTTCTATCAAAGAAATTATAATAATAGATACTTGAAAAAATATATAATGCAGCAGAAACAAATCAACAATATATTTTGCAGGAAATCACAGAAAATACTCAAAAGTGCACCGTTGATAATTAAAAAAAAATGAGTAAAAAAATTATGAACCGGTCATTTGACCGTTTTGGTAGCTTTTGCATTAAACATCCCAATGTAACTTTTTCGTTTAGGTTTAAACCTCATTCATTCCTCATTTTTCCAATTTAATTTGTCCCTTGGTGTAAAATTGAGATAAAACTAAAAAATCAATATAATTGAAAAGAAAAGCAAAAAATAAATTTGCAAGTTCTTTTATTGAAAATAAGAAAAAGAAATTCCTGCATCATAAAATTGTTCGTATCATTCACAAATAATAAATCAATGTGCTACACATACTGCATTTTTACATTTATCGCAACGTGCACTTTTTGTGAGAAAAATGTACACATAAGATTGATACAAGAAACAGATAGGAGTTAAAGTACTGCTGAAACATTTACTTTTTCCTCGGCACGAAATGTGTTAATTGTATTATTGCGTTTTCCATTCATAGCTTTATTTATAGTCTGTTCTTTATCTATTTAAAAAATGAACCTCGCATAAGAGAAACTGAGATGATAACATAAGAAAGTATAAATTATTCAAATATACGATACGAATAATATAAATAACAGATTTTGTATTTTTCTTCGGTTTCGATATGAAAAGTATGAAATGCAATAAAATTAATGAAATCCATTATTAATATTTGAATTGAATTTTTGTAAAAATTAATTGTTAAATTTTAATGCTTGAAAATTTTTTTTAAGATCTGTACTTTTTTATTTAGTCCCGTTTAAAGACATTCGTCTGTACTACAATTCCCCTTATTAATTCTCAGGTTCTTTATTTCACGTACAATCCTTCAAAGACTACAAGTTGACCTTGTGAGTTAGAGCATACTTGCATTTAAATTCAGGCCTACAGACGGTTGCACGAGGAAATGAAATTGCTCGTAGATCCGAATTTAAATGCAGCTAAAAATTTAGCTGAAGGAACAGAAGAATTTTCGTTCACCATTACTCGTTCGTTAAATCAGAATTAGATTAGTTAAATTGCGACATCCGTGGATGACAAACAATACTGATTTTTATTGATTCTTATTTAATTAGTATCAGATTCTTATAAAGAGGGAATTAATTTTATTTCAGAATATTCTTGTGTTTCGAGTTTAATTAGATAAGTGTTTTGTTTGTAGGTTCGTTTATTAATTAGGTTGATATAATTTTTTCAAGTATTATTTATTAGAATCTCTCATACCAAAATTCTAGTGGTACACTTTACGTCAAGCGTTTTAAATTATTTTATTATTATTGTTATTATAGATTTATTATATTTTATATTTTTATTATTATAAATTATATTACTAATATTGTTAAACCTATGATTCAGAAAAAGTGGAATAGTTTCATGCAACAAATTATTTAGTAGAGTTTTGACCTTTTTGAATTAATGTATATATTGTTTTAATATTTATTATAATTTTGATTCTATATAACTTTTATTCTATATACCTTATGTTATATTTATGTAGTTATTATTTTAATGTTTAAAATAATTACAAACATAATTATAACAATATGTGCGATATAAAAGAAAGAAATTCTTTGAAAAGAGAAATCTGATAATGAACTTAAACATTTATGTGTCATTAAGCGTAGTAAATTCAAGGTAGTATTATTATTTTTGAGAATAACAAAGCTGTACAATAAGTTATAGGCAAACAAGCTTTTTCTATTTTCAATAATGTAAGAAGAAGTTCAATAGATAAATTTAAATTAAATGTATTAAAATGTATATTTATGTTTCAAGATTATGTTCATAATAGTATAACCAATTAAAACAATATTATTTCAGATACGGATGCGATGTTCGAGGGTAAGACAGCATTCCCTAAAAGTTCTACTCTTGTAACTGGATTGAAATATAAGAAAAAATATCCTGGACATTATCAAGAAAATCCTTACCTGCCACATATGCTAAAGATTTAAGTACTGGGAAAAATCTATGCATTTAAAAATATTAATTCTATTGTAGAGAAAACAAATAAACATAACTATTTGTAGTCTTATGTGTTATTATTACATTAAATACTTTCCAGTTTTGTTTTTCATAACTTCGTTAATTTATCATCAGTGATTGGTGAAATGAAAATATCCTCAAACGTACCTTTATCATACAAAAAAAAAGAATGACTAATTACATTTAGTTTTTCATTATTATTATTTACAAAATATCAGTTGCATTCTTTCCAAAAATTATTAAATAAAACTTAAAATAATAAAAAGAAAAATTTCGTTTATCTGAACTTAAATTCTATTTATCAATCCTCTATAATTGGAATTTTGTTTGCTTGTGTGAAACAAATATTATAGTTGATTATAGTTTATGAAATTCGATTAAAAACTGGGATCTAATAATTGCTATAATTATCATTTTGAATTCCACAATACTAACATAATAATAAAATATGATAGTACAGTGACAAGTAAACAATAAATTATAAAAAATTCAGACACATAGAGGGTTAATAAGATTTTTTGGTCAATTTCTTTTTATTAATACCAGGGTAAAGGTAAAAATAAGAAATATAAATTAAATAAAAAATTACATACTACACACTGAACGAAATTATAATTGCACAAATTCGTAGTACCGCAATTTAAAAAATGCATTACAACTTTCACCTCGATATCGTTCTTTGTTCTATGATAATCGACAAAGTGTTAAAAGCGAGGAAGTAATATAACGTTACATTCTTTGGCTTCATCAATCGACCCATCAAACTCACGCTAGCAACGTGCCTCCAAGACAACCAGTAGCTGATTTATTCTCGCCTTGATAAGGATTCTTGTAACACGTCGTAGAGTGGTAATAATTTTATGCAAGATAATGCCGGGAATCGCGAGTGCAACAGGCCTCTTAGAAGCACGTATTCGACCGGTATATCGACCTAAACCGAAGGTATTTGTAAAAAAAAAAAAAAAAGAAAAGTGTAATTTTTGTTGAACAATTATGAATGTATATATTTCGTAACGATGCACCTGTCTAATAATCTTGTAGAAATTGTTTATCTTTAAGAAAGTAGTTGTAACACTGATCCTCAACGTTAATCGTATTTAAATTTTTTTAACGCAGATATTTTTGTAATAATAAAGAAATTATATGTTCATTCCTAGTATATGTAACTGTTAAAGAAAAAACTAAGATAATGAGTTTACATAGTATTGAAATTCTATTGAAAACTTTATAAAATATTAAATTTGCAAAACACTATGATATTACTTGATAGTAAAAAAAATAAATATTTAGTGATTGTTACTCAGTTAGCTGTATTACTTTAAAGAAAAACATCACAATTGTATAAAAAAAAATATATATATATTTTTTAAATTAAGAGAAATTTTTTACTGAAAGTGATAGCTTGATTTTTATTGATACAAATAAAAATAATTGATTTATAGAATGCGATTACGATAAGATTACGGTAGTACAAGTTGGTAGAGATTGAATTGTGTGCCATGATGGAACACAAACTAAATCACGATTAAATTGTGGTTCGATTATCACGATTAAACTGTGTAACTAACTGTAACTAAATGAACGTAATACAAATTAGGTACTGATTGTATCTGAATTAAATTGTACTCAGACTATGATTATATTGTAACTAAATTGTGACTATTTCTATTACTTTTATATTATTTGTAAAATTAGATTGCAAAATATATTATTATTAGGTCATAAGCGCAATAGAATTAGTTTGTGATTAAAACTTTACGATTAGACTATAACTGAATATTAATTCTTTATAATATTCTGCATACTTACTTTTTATTTATTTTCTGTTAAATCACTGAAACAATTTTAATAAAATTTTGACTGATTATAATTATTAATATAATTTATAATTATTAATATAATTATTATAATTAACTTATTACTATATTTTTCCTATTATTTTCTGTTGTATTTTTTATTTTTCTATACAATAGTTCTAAATAAATGAAATATAAGGTTATTTAATAAAATTTTTAGAAAAAAGTTGCAAAACGGGTAAACAGTTTTTTAAAAATGATGAATAATAATTTTGATTTCTCTGTATCTAGGCATTATTTTCCAAATTCCTAAATTTAGTATATTCAGCAATTTCTTAGGAATAATCATAAAAATATTGATTGAATTGGTATTTTTAAATTCACAAAAGAAAGAATAAAATGAATTAGAATAATGATTTTGCAGAAATAGTTTTTCTATAAAAGGTGATAATTTGTTACTCAACTTATGTTATTGAAATAATATCGAATCAAATATTGCTAAAAAATAAAAAAAAATTAGACAATATTATTCACAGTGACTTGCACTCTTAGTTATATACCTTACACAAATCAAATATAATATATGTACTTATATGATTCATGTTTTATATTAGATAATAAGTATTATATCACATTTAGCTTAACTAATGATCAATTATATTTGTATTCGTTAAAACAGTTCAATCCTAAATTTAAGATTCATATTAATAATTCAAAAAAATACACATTCCTATTAGTAGTATAAAAGTGGAAAATAAAAAAAAAATAAGCAAGAATGTTAAGTTAAAAACTTGATTTATAGAAAGGAAATAAAAAATCAAAATGTCAACGTTTTATCTGTTATAGCGCTTAGAGCTTTCAGGTTCTACCAAACCAGCACCTTTTATCCTTCGACCTTTTTCTGGCCTCTTCAATCCTTATCCTTATGGCTGCTCAGTATTGTGTAATCATCCAGCAGACTGTGAAGCAAAAGAAGTTCTCCGTCGAGCCAAGGATTCATGGGTAAAAATTGTTCTTTTAACATATTATTACAAAAATGACATTTAACCAGTTAAGTGTGTGTGACTATATCCGTGATGAAGATGTGGTAGAATTTTATGTCACGGCGGCTATATCCGTCATGCGTGAAACTTTGTTACAATTTGATATTTAAATTGTAATTTTGGCGAAAACTAAATTATATTGGTAAATTTTAATATTTTTAAAATTATTGGATTCAAATCTTCCCGCCAAGTCTGATAGGTCACTCTAATAATCATTAATGACTAGATCATCGCTCTACCTTTATTTTCTTTCCTTTATGTTCTATATATACTTGCTAGAATACAAGTAATAAAAAGTATTGTTTTATAACGCTACACTTGAATTGTTCTATACCAGTCACTTACAATATCCTAAGGGACTTCGAGACAGATTCTCTAGAACCAGAATAGAAGTATTCTTTTCCCATTTAATTCTTAAAAAAATGTTTAGAGGTCAAGACGAAATAAAACTAACAAATAAAAAATTATAAATAATTTGAGTGGGATTCATAACTTCCCGAGAACTAACTATATCCGTCATCGCATGATTATCGCGACACAAAGTTGATGCGCGCTTTTCAAAGAGATCGCCACAGTTAACTGGTTAAAATCTGTTTGTCATATTAGATATTAAAAATGCCTGTATTTCTGTTCTTTTTTAAGTATACTCGATGATATATCTAAAACGTACATTACAAGTAAAGGTATCTTTAATCCTTTGCGGTTGAAAAGCGGAATATTCCTGGCAAGGTAGCGTCATCATTTATTATCCTTAGAGACGAATGGAAAGATTTATAAACATAAAGTATTACTTCCTGAAAAATTCATTAATATCAAGTTTATTTTATGGTCTTTCTCAGTAGCGGATTTAAAGGAAGGCCTATCGAGTGCGCGCGCGGGGCTTCGAAATTTTTCATTTCTTTTTTTTTTGTATAGTGAAAAGTTAGGGAAACATAATTTAATTTCATAACATTCAATCATTTATGAATTCTTTTAAATTTGAATTTGGAATATTATAATTCCTATGTTTTATATTGGATTAATTAAAATATATAATTCAATATTTATTTATTTATTTTTTTTTGTATAGTGCAAAGTTAGGGAAACATAATTTAGTTTCATAACATTCAGTCATTTATGAATTCTTCTGCATTTGAATTTGAAATATTATAATTCCTATGTATTATATTTGATTAAATAAAATTCATAATTCAATATTTAAGTTTTTTTTTTTAGATTTAATGTTTAAGGGGGCCTCAATCAACCTAAATCCGTCCTTAGTCTTTCTGTATCTACAATTTATCAGATATTTACTCTATTGATCATATAAATATTGCAGGAATGGTGGGTTACAATGTGTAAAATACTCCAGCTGAACTCTCCATGTAAAATATAAAAATGTCTTTGATACCAAAATAATCTTATTAGCTATACTCTCTAATTAGAGAGTAACTCTCTCTTAACCGAAGTAAAGGAATTAATTTTTACAATATTTCTACTGTACTTTAAAAAAGAGAATTATAAATGTTTACGATTTCTTATTTATTTGATTAATTTACTTTCATTTTAAGATAAAAGAAGTGTTTGAATTAATGGAAATATAGAATTTAATTAAAAACATAATCAATCTCTGAAGAAAACTATGCATGTCGCCATATTAGCGCTGGCCGAGTGCAAAGGGTTAATATTATCAATAAAGATCAATAAAATAATCAATAAAAATTAACCGAAGTAAAAGAATTAATTTTTACAAAATCAACCAAACTTTGTCAACGAATTGAAACGTTACATAAAAGCTACCGAAACTAAAATAGGGAATCAAATTTTTATTTTGCACACTATAGGCAACTGAAGGGAAGGCTTTATTGTTGCCAGAAGAAATGGATATGATCAGAGCTAATTTAATAGGCGCAAGCGACGCTGTCGATACGAGTGGAAACACTGGAGGAGAAGCGACCAATGATGCTGCCACTGTTCCCGAGGAATTGTTTCGAAAATACACCGAGACAGACTCGAGACCTCTGACTCCAACACCTACGCTCGCTAGTGGCCCTGCTCTGACAAATAGACCGACACAGGATGAATTTCCGGTGACCTGCAATCCACGAGAACGTACCACGTTGGTTCTGGACCTCAGAACGAACTTGCAGAAGCAGATGGTTTGCAATTTGTGCTACTTCTATGAAAAATTACACAGATTTATAATTTGTCCTCTTCGTTAACACGTCGACTGCCACGGTGGTCATATTGTGGGAATGGTAAGTCTGCGGTGTGAATATTTAATCTGGAGTGCTAGAGGTGTGAATAAAGAGTGTTTGGGACAGTGTGATCGAAGTGCGAGAGACGAGTGTTTGGGCCGAGCGATAGAGGTGCGAGAGACGAGTGTTTGGGCCGAGCGATAGATGTGCGAGAAAAGAGTATTTGGACCGAGTGACAGAGATTATCGTGTGATCGAGGAGTTCCTGGGAATGTCTCAGCAGAGTCAAAGAGATTGAGAAATAGAAGAAGAGAGAATCAGGGAATATATGGATGGAGAAAATGCGCGTGCGAGTTAGTCGAGAGAAGGTCGAGAGTGGAGAGTTAAGAAGAGTTAGTCGAGTATAAAGAGCCAAGTATAGAGAATTAGAGAGCGAACATTATAATACTGAGTATCTTTATTAATTAATAAATAGTTGTTGTTAATTAGACAGTGTCCATTGGTGAGTCTTCATTGAGACACCCGCTAGCGACCTAACATCCCTACGATATGTGACCGAAGATTGTTTCTCTTGTAGCGCTACGGTGGTCATCGGTGACCGGAGTGCTTCAAATGTTTATGATTGTAAAAATTAAATAAAGATTTAGAACAGAGATCTCTCTCTGTTAGAGAATACTTTGAAATAAAGTGTGCGCTATTCAATGATTAAAAATTTTTATCGGAAGATCAAAAATGAGAAATTCATTTTTATCGAATCTTCTATCTACAGATATGGCGTCCCGAGCCATGGCGTTTTGAGCAAAACATGTGATTTCGGCGTGGCGGTCAACGTGTTAAACAATACAGTGGTACCTCGGTGTACACTACTTTGTATATAATACAAAAGTATCCGGACATTTGCTTATTTTTAACCCTTTCGCTTCGGCTGTCCAGTCCGCCGAAGTAGTGTCACTGAACGGAAGCGCGCGCCGTAAATACGTGCAGTATGTTGTTGTACATACGTTTTCCTGAGTCTTAAATAACTATTTTGCGGAATAAAACAATCTTATAAACTTTTATAACTTATAACTTTTACTATATTATTATAACTTCTATGACTTATAAATATTTATAACTATAGTCATATACCACAAGTCATATTGTGCACGTTGCTCGAAGCGAAAGGGTTAAATTAAAATTGTGCATGGAGATTTTCTATAGCACTGAATTAATCTAATACTAAATAATATAATAATATATTGCAAAATATAAAATATTATGGATCGATTACTTATTAATAAAACGAAAGACACTTTTAGGACAACCTAATAACAGAGTTTTATTCGTTGATCATTCAACCATAAGACTCGAATATTAAATTTTCAAAATGATACAATCAGAAAATTCAAATTTTGTTTAGATACATCAAGGTATTTTGTGTCTAACATGTATATTTCAATTTTCTTCCAGAACAAAGAATTTTTTAATATAAATTCAACTTT
Source organism: Ctenoplectra terminalis (assembly GCA_019453375.1). NCBI lineage: Eukaryota > Metazoa > Arthropoda > Insecta > Hymenoptera > Apidae > Ctenoplectra > Ctenoplectra terminalis. The sequence continues at coordinate 13,286 of SMSQ01026160.1, read as the reverse complement.
ACAGGATTGTTAGACTAAATAGTTGTACCATGAAATAAAGCTATTGTTTGTTTTTAAGTTATCACATATCAATTCTCCTTAGAGAGTAATTTAAATTTATAAGCAATTGAATGGTTTTTTTTTATTTATTTAAACTATACAATAAGCAAATAATAACTCCAGACATTAAAACTAAAATTTAATATATCTATAAAAATGTTTTGTGTTCTTTTAATTATTTATATTTTCTCAACTTGTTCATTTCGATATATTTTTTGTACTCGAAAATTAAATCTATTTTTTCATTGAATTATTTATTAGTGTGCAAAGAACGTTAACTCAAAGCTATAGAATATTAAGAAATGTTAAATTCTTAAGTGACTTGCACAAATATAAATTTTTAATACCATCATTAATTTTCTACAAAACGGTTATTAATCACGATTTGTAGTAATTATAATAATAAAGAAAGTTCTTCTGATTTGCAGGAAACTGAAACTTTTACTTGGCACGCGTTGACTCTGGAACCACCTCCACCTCATCGAAAAGCTGAAATTTTCATATCTAAACCAGTTTCAAGACGCACAAGCGAACATCAGATACACTCTCCGAACTTAGTGGTCGATACTCCAGATCCATTCCCAAGTGTAGACACGTATAACGAATCGGTATGTATAGTTGAATTAATTAAATATAAATATATACAAATGGTCGTAATAATGTTAGAAAAGCATAATAATCAATTTTATGATATAAGAAAACCAAAGTGGAAATTTATAACTGTCCTAACTGATAGTTATTAAGAAATTAATAGAAAAATGATTAACTGTATAATTTTTAATTCTTAATCAATTTTATGATATAAGAATTCCAAAGTGAAAATTTATAATCGTAATTGATATTTATTAAGAAATTAATAGAAAAATGATTAACTATATAATTCTTAATGAATTTTATGATATCAAAATTTCAAAGTGAAAATTTATAATCGTAACTGATAGTTATTAAGAAATTAATAGAAAAATTATTAACTATATAATTTTTAATCAATTTTATGATATAAGAAAACCAAAGTGGACGTTTATAACTATCGTAGCTGATAGTTATTAAGAAATTAATAGAAAAATGATTAACTATATAATTCTTAATCAATTTAATGATATAAGAAAGCCAAAGTGGAAATTTATAATCGTAACTGATAGTTATTAAGAAATTAATAGAAAAATGATTAACTGTATAATTCTTAATCAATTTTATGACATAAGAAAACCAAAGTGGACGTTTATAACTATCGTAGCTGATAGTTATTAAGAAATTAATAGAAAAATGATTAACTATATAATTCTTAATCAATTTAATGATATAAGGAAACCAAAGTGGAAATTTATAACTATCGTAGCTGATAGTTATTAAGAAATTAATAGAAAAATTATTAACTGTATAATTCTTAATTCTTAATCAATTTTATGATATAAGAATTCCAAAGTGGAAATTTATAATGTATTACTGTATTACTGCAGTGACACCACGATCCATCTACAGTAATTATAAATTTAAACATTTTCAAATCAAAGTAAAAAACTATAATCAATCGTATTTTGTTCTCCAACAAGCAGACAAAATTCGGGCTATAGAGTGTTAACAGTGACAATTTTTGAATTTACATATTCTTCTATATTATATCATCGATAGATTAACCCTTTCGCAACGTAGAGCGTATATATACGTTTTTAAAAATTAAATAATCATCGGATAAAAACTTGCATAGTCGTTTTTTGTATCAATTATTTATATTCTCATTTATATATGATCTGCCATCATTCGTTAAACAATATACTTAAATTTTTCTGTGTATATTTTCGTTACATCAACAAAAACTGTATCGATTAAGTATATCAAGAGGTCTTTCAATTCTGAGAGCACCATAGTGAAAGGTTTAAACAAATTTTGTAACTTTTTAGAGTTCCAGCAGAAATATGGAAGAGGACAAAGCAGAAAAACCAAGTAAGGAATTTACAGTCATTCGCAGGAGAGGAAAACGATTGCGGAAAGGAAAGTGCAGAAGAGGATCTGCTTATGGACAACAAACAGAAGTTCGTGACTTGTTTGAACCAACTGATACTCAAGTTTCACATATAGGAGATGCATCCAGAAGAACATCGTTAGTAAACATTTTTAATCATATATTTATAAATGCTTCTCTTTATACAGTTTGTAAAAATGCCCTGTGTTTCTTCCTTTTCTTCATAGAATTCATACAAATAATGGTGATGCAGAGAATCTGGCAACATCTCCTAAGAAGACCTCTGCAATAAGTACTACACCTTCAACGATGCTTCCTAGTTTCATTGATCCAGATATTTTAAAGCACTTGTACAGAGAGTTAGACAGGGACAAAGTGGAAGCAGAATTTTCGATCAGGGTAAGATTATGAGCTTAATTTGTAGTTTTGAGAAAAAAGTTTTGTGAAATGAATCCTGTAAGATCGCTGCAGTTAATTTTTATTTATTAAATCCTCACAAATATTAAATAATTGCAATATAAAGCATGAAAATATTTAAAATAAGTATTTTAATATTCAATAAAAAACGTATGATTGTAAAGATAATTATAATTTTATACCATTATCAGAACTCTAGAATATTATTATAATATATATAAATACTTATAATAATACTTTAATAGAAAAATATTTTAATATTCAATAAAAAATGTATAATTGTAAAAATAATTACAGTTTTATACCATTATCAGAACTCTAGAATATTATTTTAATATATAATAATACTTATAATAGTACTTTAATAGAAAAGTATTTTAATATTCAATAAAAAATGTATAATTGTAAAAATAATTACAGTTTTATACCATTATTAGAACTCTAGAATATTATTTTAATATATAATAATACTTATAATACTACTTTAATAGAAAAGTATTTTAATATTCAATAAAAAATGTATAATTGTAAAAATAATTACAGTTTTATACCATTATAAGAACTCTGGAATAGTATTTTAATATATAATAATACTTTAATAGAAAAGTATTTTAATATTCAATAAAAAATGTATGATTGTAAAAATAATTACAATTTTATACCATTATCAGAACTCTAGAACAGTATTTTAATATATAATAATACTTATAATAATACTTTAATAGAAGAGTATTTTAATATTCAATAAAAAATGTATAATTGTAAAAATATTTATAATTTTATACCATTATAAGAACTCTAAAATATTAATAATATTAACTTAAATAAATTCAATAATGCTTTCGTTAAATGTAGTATCATTAATTTGTGTAATTTCAGAGAAAAATTGCGTTCGAGGAAGCTTTGCGAGTGAAAGGTGAAAACTACACGCGTTCAAGACGGTCTCAAATATTTTCAAACCCTGCGCTAACAGAGGCACCACGAGTATTTTCTCGTCAAGCGGCTCGTTTCGAAATTCTCGGTAGTGAAAGTTTACGCGGTAAGTAATTGCTGAATTTCGTTACAAATTTGAGTAACCTTAGTAAACTATTATGCAAGATAATAATTTGCATGATTTTTTAACCATTTACAATAACATGAAAAAAAAAACATCTGTGTTGGCCACCATAAATCTATAATAAATATTTTTGAAATACTTTTTTTTTACAGTAAAATCAAAGTAATATTGTGTTTCTTTTTGTAATATTGTATGCGACTAGTAGAATATGACATTTTTATTGAAATAATATTAAATTTGCAGCAGTTATAATTAGATTCACTTCAACTGTGAATTCAGTCAGTCTCATAACTACAACTCATAGTAATTCAGGCAGCATGCAATTCAGATATACCTACACTGAAATAAAATGCTTTTTTCGCATCAATGAGTGTTACATTCTGTATTGGATGAATTTGCATTAATGTCTCTTACAATACTATGAAACAAAATCATATGATTTCATTTGGAAAAGAACTAAATGTAATCTTTATTTTGTTCTAAAGAAATGTTTCCCAAATATTTGTTACAGTTTTATCGTGTCTACTTAACACAAATAAATTTTTGTTCACAACTATTTTTCACATTATAGCAAGTGACTAAACTAATGTGTGCACTGTTAAACTAAAAATTAAGGGTGGACCAAATAAAGTGTTACAAACTATTTTCTTAGAAATAACTGCAAATATTGATTTCATTCTTTTTCTCTTTTAATTAAATGGAACAGAGGAGCTAATGTTTTAGAAATCAACAAATTCTTTTAGGAAGACTACCAGGGTAAAAAATACTCTCTCATTCTCATCAATACTTCTCTTAAAAGTGCTCTCTCATTTTTTTTAACCCTCTATGGGACTATGTGACTTAAAAGTTC
>SMSQ01026159.1:14637-41978 GCA_019453375.1 Ctenoplectra terminalis | reverse complement strand
TACATCAATGATTGTGAATACAAAAATAAGTAAAAATGCAGGTGTATATGTTTTAATAATTTCTCCTTTCGACCAATAGTCTACTGCATAACCAGCCAAAAAGGCAGAAATTCCAAAACCTATCGTTCCCCAAACACGTTGTCTGCCATATCCCATTTGACCATCTTCGCCTGTAAAAAAAAAAAAAATTAATAATACCAAATGAAAAAGTACTATTTCCTAAAATAACAGGATAGATGTAATCTTGTTATACCTAATATATCAAAACAAATTGCATCGCTAATGCAATTGCTCACATTGAAACCAATATTGCCGAGAGACATTAATAATACAAAACCCCAAAATGTTACAGATGTATACAGGCAATAATTATCTTCAAAATGATCGCAGGTAACATTGCAATTATTATGTTTAGAACAATATGAAGTAGTATTCTTATCAATTAAACACGTAGAATTCGAGGAAATACTTGCTTCCTCGTTGATTGCTTGAAATTGCATTGGTACAGAAAAATTTTTATCCGTACACGTCCAATGGCACATTGTATTTTTAACACCAGTACATAATTCTGGTTTATAAATATCCTACGGTAAAAAAATATGAGAGTTTAATATTTATAAAAGTTCAGAAGCGTTTAAATTATGTAGTTAATCATTTTGTATAATAAAAATAAAAAGTTACCTCTGAAGAACAATATGGTAACAAATCACAGGATACATTATTAAAGTTATGGTCTGGNGGTAACATTGCAATTATTATGTTTAGAACAATATGAAGTAGTATTCTTATCAATTAAACACGTAGAATTCGAGGAAATACTTGCTTCCTCGTTGATTGCTTGAAATTGCATTGGTACAGAAAAATTTTTATCCGTACACGTCCAATGGCACATTGTATTTTTAACACCAGTACATAATTCTGGTTTATAAATATCCTACGGTAAAAAAATATGAGAGTTTAATATTTATAAAAGTTCAGAAGCGTTTAAATTATATAGTTAATCATTTTCTATAATGAAAATAAAAAGTTACCTCTGATGTACAATATGGTAACAAATCACAGGATACATTATTAAAGTTATGGTCTGGTAAAACTGGACCCGGAAGTACAGGTAAGAAGTACATAAATATGTAACAACTACTTGTTACTATTAATAACGTAGTAAAAATTGCTTTTCTCCATGCATGGAAATAATCCACGAGCAATCCAAATGTTGGTTTAGCAATTAAGAACAGGATCGGTAAAATGGCTGTAATGATGCCCATAACTAATGTAGAAACACCAAGTTGTTTGCCGTAAACTGGTAAAAATGGAAGAATTGGACCCATTGCTGCAACAAAAGATAATATAAAAGTATTATGCAATGAAAAAGAAAAGAAATATTATGGTTTAATCAATTGCATTTACCTGCCATGAAGAAAAAATAATGTGCCTTTATAGGCAATTGCGTATAATTTAACTTCATTTTTGGCGATCTTAAGGCAACTAGTTCATTACAAAAATATTTTCTTTAATATTACAGTCTGTCTTAAGGAATAATGCTTGAACTTGAATTCAACATTGTTTCCTAAAATCAGAATATATCAATACACGTATAATCGATTAACGATAATTGAAATACGCATAAATGATTGTAAGCGGTACATTAACAGACCAAATATAAATTTATTAAGATAAGAGAAACAAGTATAAGAGATATCGTACTACGTGTAGATGTAGAAGTTCACGGATATCATTAAACGATTAAAAATATGTAGCACGTTTTACAAGATATTTCAGAAACTGCATTTTTAAATGATATTCATGAAGGTTCACTCTGTCGAATTAACCACGCTCTGTGAATTTGTCTCAATTGTTGATTTTCAACGTTTGTGCTTTAAATAAGTATCGGTATAAAGAATACCTTTTTGATATCCATTATCAGTCAGTGTGATTTATCACCGGTGTAGAATATTAATATCACTTGTTGTTTTACAATTTTTCAAAAAAACAACTTATTCTACCATGACAAGTTATCGTTAATGCAATGTATAAAAAAAAGCATCAGCTGTTTATCACGATTAATCGCCTTTCCTCCACAACATTCATATTGTCAGTGTCGCAGAGGCGAGATACTGACATGAGTCAAGAGACAGCACTGATATTTTGGTAGCGAATCACGTGCGTTCAACGCCTCCCTCACATGCAACTATGCCGACGCTATTGAGAGTTGCAATGCTTTCTGAAGCTTTTACCCTCGATGTGGATACGCGTACAAATTGCTGTGCGTGCGTGTCTCAAGGCTACACATACGACAGCTTAAATACGGGCTTTGCGGTAACTGGTGTTCCTCGACAAGGCAAACACAATTTCCATATCTGAAAAGAGAAAGCATGAATTTACTGTGGTTGAATTTTTTTACATATAAAATTAATTGAACGAAAAATGATTTTCATTACAACTAACATTAGATTACAATGCAGATTAGATTAGATAAGGTTTAAGATTAAATTTTATAGATCAAAAAAAATTAAATTTTGTGACTTTTGAAATTTCAAAGAGTGGAAATATTGCGTAGTAGAAAAAAAATTTATAGTCGCAGTATTAATATCACAATCATATAATACCGATTACAGTTATCTCGCTCGTACAATGCTCGTTTTATCAAACACGCGTACACGGCGTTTGCAATTTCGTATTTTTTAAAATATAATTTCCTCTCTGTCGTTAAATATCATTTTAAGCGAGACAAAAATAAAATAATCGGAACAGATTATTTTAACCGAATCGGAATGTTTATACAATGAAAATTGTCGATGATAGAAAATGATAAGCGAACGCGTGTCTGCTTTACTCTTTGAAGCTCGGTGGGATTAAAAGTGTCCCACCTTTTTAATACCTAAATATGCATAGTGGGACGTAAACAGTCCCTAACTGTATTAAATACGCGAGTTGATGTAAACCACTGTGCTGTGGATAATTTTTAATTTTCAAGATTATTATTAATTTTACATTAACTCACGTATTTAATACAGTTAGGGACTAACTGAGTTAAAACTCTTTGAAGCTCGGTGGGATTAAAAGCGTCCCACCTTTTTAATACCTAAATATGCACAGTGGGACATAAATAATCCCTAACTGTATTAAATACGCGAGTTGATGTAAACCACTGTGTTGTGGATTAATTTTTAATTTTCAAGATGGCATAGAAAATATTGTTGTACGCATATTTAGGTATTGATAAGGTGGGACGCTTAAAACCCTACTATGCTTCAAAGAGTTAAAGGGAACGAGATACTGTATAGCGATGACAATAATTTGCTTGCAATCGTCGTTCCTGACAATTGTGGCATTAACAAAGTAATTCAGTCGCAATTGGATGACTCAGATCCCTTCGCGAAGATACATGCATAGAGAAATCGCCGATGCAAGAAAAATTTTTGTCGCGATTTCGATTCTTGCATTATCTCTCAATTATCTCCGCGGAAGAGAGCTATTCTTTGCTATGTACACGATAGAAATCTTAAACCATACCACATATCAAATACACAAAATAAATTATTGCATTTGCATACGTGTTTCGCATCTCTAATATTTGTTTTTTCCTGCAGTGGAAATAAAGTTCCTCGATTGTTTGATCGTTCAATAAAATGATATCTTTATCGCTGTGTACGTTCCAGATAAGAATCATGTAAATATTAAGTTTTATTTTAAATTATTTTACACCTATATCACTCTTGTGATAATTAAAACAATTGAAATAGCTTCACAATAAGGAAGAAACAATTTCAATAACTAGATTTTCCATTTAAATCACAAGCACCAAAGACTCGTCAAGAAACTACAATGGAAAATATAAAAGTACATAACTACCATGTACAAGGAAATAAATGATCCGTGAAGCTTCTCTCGTTTCGCGATGCGTTTGTCAAAACTCGTTTCATTCTTCAAAGAATATCGAAGCGTGATAACGACTTTCCACCATTGCTTTGGTTTAAAATCCCATCGCTTTAACCATTCGTATCACGAGTGCTCTAAACAAATTCATTTTTTCGCGACGCTTGCAAGATACGTTTCGAATTATTCATTAACGCTGTCCACTGTACCAACACGTATGTTACGCATGAGCCCCCACCAGCTTCAATAATTCCAGTTCCCTACTGGACTTTTGGTCGCATCAGCAGTCAGTATCCATTTAATCCAGTCTACGTGGAGCTTCATGTATACGTTGACGCGTAAAAACACGAAGAAATCTTCCTCGTTCTCCGGGCGCCATGTGGTGAATTCGCCGATCATCATCGCCTGTTGCATCTGTAGAACAGCCGTCGAAACAAGTAGCCGCTACTCCACGCGGTCGAACCGGCTCACCTTTTTCTCATAATTCATAGTCATTCCTCTCGAAATCGGTTGTACGTTGTCTGCCTACTGTATCTTCTATTTCAACCGTCCGACATCCGTTTTTAACACACTGCCGGTAGAAATAGATCCTCGTTGCGTAGAAACAGATTTCGGTTGTTTGAACGGTGAAAGTACGTATCATTGCAGAGAAAGATAGCTATCGTTTTTCGCGATGATCGAGGATCCAACCGATGATGTCACTATGCGTTTCGTGTACCCATCAAACGATGATTGCGAGAGGAATCTCACTATGGTCCACGGAATTCCTTTGTGAATTCAAATAAATCATTGTTATTGATTGAGTTTTCGTTGGTAATCGCTGTGAGATCGTTGTTCCGGCTTCGTTTCGGTGTTCGTGTTAATTAACCCTCGGTGATTTCTCCTGATTCAGATCAGAAACGAAGGAAACCGACGGAGGGGACCGTACAAAGTGTTACGCTCTGATTTGGATAAAACTCGTATTAAAATCGTCTGCGAAAGATTAAGCAAAACTTGTTCGGTCTGATTTTTCAATGTTTGTTCGAACGGAGAAATAATACGTTTAGCGGTGTGATTAAATAATTTTGTTAACATACTTGCAATAAATGATGATAGGTGAAAGATGTAATTGATAGGTAAATGTTGAAAGAATGAGAAAAATGTAGCGTGGCCGAAGACGAGGTGTAACAGGAAAACCTGATTGATCCTATCAGCTGGTTAGATATGATCCTTGTTGCTAAACGACTTATAGGTCATCGAATATTTATAGAAACAGCTAAGCTCGAATAAAATGTTTACGCATCAGGTTTTGTTGAAATCGGCGCGTAACACTTTGCAGTCCCATTCCGAGCTAGGATAACGTGTATCTGTTCGTTTATTAAATAGCGTTTATCTCGTCAACTGTAACGGAGTGATAAGTGTTATTATTCCTGGTACAATGAAATGTAACACAGAAGAGTATTGTGTATTAGTTTTTGATAGTGTAAAAAATTTAGTAAAAACGTGAAAATCGAAGACTCACGATTTTTGTTCCCCGAGGTGGATGCGGCTTAGTATGTCGTCGAAGATGGATGTTCAGTTGCTCGTTTTATTCTTCTTCGTTGCATTTTTCCATCAGAGTATCAAAGCTGAGAGCTGTAAGTATTTTCTGTCGTTAATTTATCATACAGAACACACAATTAGATAAACGTAAATTGGTACAAAACTTCTTTCATAAACTGTTACAAATTACTAACGACGATACAGTGCTTTTAATCGCCCACTATCCAAGATAAGTTGAGCGCGTTTGATAAAATATTCGATCATCGCGACAGAATAATAATCGTAGAATATCGTAAATATTTTTTTCCATTAAAGTAATTCTAGTTACTTAGAGCAGCATGTAATTTGCACGCCGTTGATAACACATTAGTTATTTCCCATCGCGAGGGAGAAGGAATAAAGAAACAGAACAGAAAGAAAAAGAAAGAAAGAAAGAAAGAAAGAAAAAAAAAAAAGAAACACCGTCGTTTCAGTGAAACTATGCGTGGTCGAGAGCGTTCACACGACAAAAAGGATCCACGAACTTTGTCCGGTTTCAGGGAGTCAGGTAGAGTGTGTTATAGGAAACGACAGGCGAGTATAACAAATTCATGCGAAGATCGATAAGTCTTACGTTTTCTCAAGAGTATTGATCGATTCCGTTTTTCTCTTCGTTTCGGATTTTCTTTTCTTTTCTTTTTTTTTTTCCTTAACCAGAAATCGAATTACTCAGATTCAATTGCATGCGGCGGTTGACCATGGGGAAAACCGATTTCACTGTACTGGAACCGGAAGATCTGGTCGCAGCGTCCGCCTACAACGAATACAACATTCTAGTCACGAACGAGCTAAGGCTCTTTCCAGATGGTAATTACAAAGTAAATCGAACGAAAATTCAAATTATTTGATCGATCATCAGGACGTGACAAGTTGATATTATATTTACACGGTTCTATGTTATCGCTTGATTTTTCATAGAGAAACAACGGTACGAGATGGTAGTCATTGTCTCTAAAAACGTGAGGAACATATGGGACATTAAAGGCAAGAGGTTCTGTCATCCTGGTCTAGATACCACCGACGACTGGACCAATGCCTTCTCTACGGTTCATTTTCTTATACTTATCCTTTCTTTTATAATCAATCGCTTGTTCTAAAACAGAGCCAACAGAATTAACTTTTCGTCCAACAACTTAATGAAAAGTAGAGTCGATGCTACGCATTAAACCTTTGCGGTCCGAGCCACTTTCGACACTGTAATTTAACTAGTTCGTATTCAATATAATTTTAACACTAAACCTACCGACGATTAAACTATACCTGCTCGTGTCAAAGAAATTACAATAATAGATTCTTGGAAAAATACACAATGCTAGAGAAACGAATCTTTGACCATATATTTTACGGAAAATCAGAAAAAAATATTCAAAAGCGCACGGTTAATAATTTATAAAATTCCGAGAAGAAATTACGAAACGGTTATTTGACCTCTTTGATAGGTTTGGTGTTAAAAACTGTCAATAATTTGGCTGAATTTTCATATTTTCATTACCAGTAAGATATCTAGATAGAAAATTTTCCATCGAATAACATTTTAATATAAAAAAATATGTTTCGTATCCAAAAACTGAATACAATGGAACAAAGTGAAATGTCGAGTCTGGCTCGACATAAGACCGCAAAGTGTTAAACCGGTTGTACGATTCTAAAAAAGAGTAAATAAATAAACTGCCAACGTTAACAAACCTTCGTTAAAAATTGTAGTACCTGGAGGAGTGGATAATATCGAGAGAATGCGATCCAGATAAAACGCTGTTGGAGAACCGAATGAACAGTTGGTCGAATTTCTTCGAGGCAGCGTGTATAGCTGGTCCTTGGTCCGCTGATACTACGTTCGATAGTAAATTAAGTGTGTAGTCTAGCAGTTAATCTGAAGATAATGCGCGGTACAGTTGTTCCACTTTATTCTTCTTGCTCGTAGAATCGAAATACAGGAATCTCTGTGCCGCCTGCGACAGTTCCGTCGGCTGTTACTCGAGCGATAAGTACTATGGACGAGAAGGTGCCTTGATGTGTCTCACTGATAACGCAGGCGATATCGCCTGGGTTAGATTAAATGATACTCTGGACCATTTTAAGGTTGATATATTATTCAAGGTCTTTAAATAATAAATCAGTCTGCTCGAAATAAGTGGAAAATCACGAGTAACGAAAAATAGAGTTACGTTACCTTTTTATTTTTTTTTTCTAATTAGAACACGTTCAGCGAAACGTGATAATTTTCGCGCACCATGGAAATCGTTTATTTTGAGCAGCGCGATTTAACAAGTATCGATAGATTTGTTAACGAAACCGTATTGTAAAAGTACAATGAACGGATCAATAAGGAAGATTACAAGTATCTTTGTCCGGATGGAACGACGAGACCCGTGAGATTCGACAAGCCGTGCGTGTGGATCACGAAACCATGGCCGGTGGTCATTGCTAGATCGTTAGTAGAAAAAAGAACGTTAATAAGAACGACCCCGATCGAGTAATATATCTTTTAAGTGACGTTTGTGTTTTACCAGAGAGGTTGCGGAAAAGGTGGAGAAAATAATGAGCTCCATGAAGACGGACAAGTTCAGTTGGAAGCTGCGCCAATTGTTGGAGAACTACCATCCGACGCCGGTGAGCACAGAAACTCTGGAAACGCCGGACGACTTCCTAACAAGATGTAATTAGTAACGATTAATTAACAACAACCGTGCCCAGAATATATATTTTTTTTCTTTCTTGTTTGTTTAGCCTGCAACTAAATTGAAGTAGACGCAAAAATTGTGCACCGTGTAAAATAAAAAGTATACGTTCTTAGAGTCCGGAAGGAAGGACTTGAAAAACGCGTATCTTTTTTTATAGTTTCAATTATTTGTACTCAAGATATAAAATTCTAAGATACGCAATACCTTAGATATATAAAAAAATATAAAAAATATTTATAGACAATATAACAAAAATTTTAGTAACCATGTTTTCTGATTATACAGATCACATGTTTTTGTATCCTAACATTTATCTTCTCAGACACTAACAATATAAATTAATTAAATCACAGTTCCTCGTTTTATGAGCGCTAACAACCGAGCAACGTGCCATCCGTCGAGAAGAGTAAGATGGTGCATCGCCTCGAACCTCGAGGAGAACAAGTGTCGATGGCTCAGAGAGGCTTCCATCGTGTATGGTGTAGAACCAGCGATTTCCTGTATCCAGGAGTTGTCCAGGAGTTCCTGCTTGAAGGTACTCAGGACCGAGCGTGCGGAAATATTCGTTGCGAGGCCGGACGAGCTACTCGAGGCCAGAAAGTGAGCAAAGATCGGAGTTGTATAAATTCATGGGAAGAATAGATAGCTACAGTGTCTAGAATGGTGTTTCAGGATGGGCCTGAAAACGATCGTGCACGTGGTACCCAAAAGGAACAACGAGTACGTTAGAATCGCGGCGATCGTGAAACAGAATTCATGGTTCAAGAGTTTGAAAGACCTGAAAGGAGCCAAGGCGTGTTTCACGGGATACAGAGACGTCGGTAAGTTTCTATCGTGTGAATAGTGATTTTTACACGATTTCACTGTTTTATATTCCTGGATGTAGCTGTAAAAAAAAATTGTTTAACCCTTTGCACTCAGCTGGCGCCGCTACGGCGACACGCATAATTTTCTTGAGAGATTATGTTTTTAATTAGATTCTATATTTTCATCAATTCAAACACTTCTTTTATCTTAGAATAAAAGTAAATTAATCAAATAAATAAGAAATCGTAAACATTTATAATTTTCTTTTTTTCTTTCCAAAAGAATACTTTAAGTTTTCGCAATAGTTCTTTGAAACTTAAAAAAGTCTTCGAGTGCAAAGCGTTAAATTATACTTTTGATGTAAGAAAGAGATAAGAAAATTTTGAAAAAGAAGAAATAGTTAAATTTGTTTGAATAATTCATCGAATGTTAAACTTGTTTATAGGATGGAACACTTTCGTGGCTGTCCTGAAGAACATCTCCGGCACGACGGGGTCTCATTGCTCGGACGCAGAAGCGGTTGCTAATTTCTTCGCGGAGAGCTTCGTTTTCGGTCTGAGCGACAGCGACGGCCAAATGCCGAGTAATTTACGTCCCTTGGATAAACTAAGTGTGTACACATGGCGTGGTAATGGAATTAAAATCGTTTCGTTTAAGTAGCAATTAAACAAGGAAACCGATAACATTTTCAGCGAACAGAATCGAGAAAGACCTGATTGCCTTTGACTGTATGATGTCTGGCCTTGGAGACGTTGCATTTGTGGACTTGAAAAATATAGAGAGAAAATTCGGTAAATTGACTAAATGAATCATGTTAACACTTTACCAACCGGGAGCCTATTAATCGGCTTTTTGCAAGCAACGCTCAGCGACCGGGAGCCTATTAATCGGATTTTTACAGCCAAGGCTTATCTACCGCTTGCTGTTTAATACTAACATTATGAAAATTAAAAACTTTATTCAATTTAATTAGCCTACGATAAGAGAAACGATATACCAAGCACTCTCACGAATTTCGATTTAAAAACAAAGTTGCAAGAATAAGAGCTTATATTTGCTCACGATAGCAAAAACCGAGCCGGTGTTAGCGATGTATCCGCGCTCGAATCAACCGGTCGGTAAAGTGTTAAGCGAAAAGTTTGAAAGAGGCTAATTAATATTTGAGTGATACAATTGTCAGTGAACGTGAAATTAAGTTTTTCCTCTATTTTATATTTTAAGTATCTCAGCTTCCGATTGTTGTAGATAATTTACCACAAAATCGTGGCAATCGGGGAAGGTATCAAAAATACCGAACGCTATGCTTCAATGAGGTAGACTCGGATGAAATGTGCTTGCTTACGTGGTCCCCGTTGGGCGCGGTAATTACTTTGCCATGAGAGTAATTCTATGATAAGACCGATAAGAAACGACATTGAATTCTGTCTATTATTTCCAGGTGGTGACGCATGAAAATATGACGGACTTGAGGCGCGAGGAGATTTACTCGATGTTACTAGAAATGGACAAGCTTTTCGGAAGCTCGTTCAAGGGTGAAACACCAGCGTTCTCCATGTACGGAATATACGATTCAAATCACAGCGTTATATTTCCGGTATGTGAGAGCACGTTAGCTCTAAAAAAAAAATATTAATACAGATTAATAAGTTAGCAGCAACGTTTCAGTCACAAACATTAATATTATCCAAAAAGAAAAGATACGATGTGAAATGAAATATTCAATATTTTTCTTTTACTCTTCGTCGGAACTTATGCACATGCAGTCCAGTGGTCGTTCGAGTATAGTTATTCTTTCCCAATACTTCTCGTTTTCCGCAACTCCGTAATAAACGTAACCTTTGCGGCAGTAGGCCCACGGGAAATGTGTACACTTGAAGGAAACGTAAGGCTCGCCTTTAGCGTTCAACGCGATCGCGCCTACATGAGACTCTCCGGTTTCTTTTTCCAAATTCTGCAGCACCGTATTCACCGCGGTGCTTATCGACGCATCTTCGGCCAACTTTTTAATTATTCTTCTTGCCGGTGCATAGCAATAGATGCTTGTATCGTTGCCAGAAACGGACGTGGAACCGTGCTCGTCGGTGTAGATGCCGCAACCAATCACTGTACCAATTGCGCTCAGGACACCTACGGGCTTTCCTGGTTCTCCCGCCGTTGAAGTTCCGCTTGCAAGTCGTTTTTTTCGATCGTATGCGACTACTCCGACCGCGCCAGCCTAATATTAATTGTTTTCTTTTATCGCATTTGATGAGACTCAAGGATACATTGTTGTAGGAATAGTTAGGTCACAACGGGTAAAATACTCTGGTTGAAGTCTCTAATGTAAAATATAAAATGTCTTTAATACAAAGTACTACTCTTACATCGGCTATATTCTCTAATTCTATATCTTTAATACTGAACCTACCAAAGCGGTCAAGATGACCAGCCTGTAATTTCTCGTATAAATTCTATAAATTTACAATGATGCAATTCGGGAGATTTTTCGCGATTTTCTGTAAAGAATGTACATAAAGATTCGTTTTCCTTGCGTTACGTATTTTTTAAACCCTTTTAGCACCGAGCGAAAAGAGCGTACCTAGGCGAAGAATACCGGACTGAATAGACGATTTGTAGAGGTTTGCGAAAATGCTCGTAAAAACCAAAATAGGCGTAATATTTAGAAAATTCAAAAAGCAGCATATTGCGAAATGGATGGAGAATAAATCGATACCAATGGAGTTTCGATATTTATTAAAAATCATAAGTTTTCTGATAACTATCGAAAACAGTGTAAAGATTGCGATTACGGTCCAAAGAAACTATCTCGTGTCGACGAATATCCGAGGGATATCCCGTGTCCCGTTTCTATCTTATCTCTATTCTATTCTACCATATCTTGGCACGTAAAAACAGGATATAACAAAAAGTTGATACAATAAACATTTTTTCACTCGTGTTGCATCGAATATGAACCATTTTAACATTTTATGAAGTTATACTTAAACACAGATCTCTTGTGACGAGCATAATAAGGCTCTAACCGAGGCGCAACGATATATCGTCGTTGGTATTTTTGGTATTTTTGGCGAGTATATCGTCGTTCGGTGCTAAAAGGGTTAAAACACCTATCATTTTTATTTCTCAGTGTACAGTTAGGCCCACTTTAATCGTCGGTAGGTTTAGCGTTAACTGCAAGGTCTCGCGCTGTCTCGACTCTCTTTCAGACTAACTCTCAGACTATCAATACACACCAGCCTATTCTTAACTGCCTGGCACCCGTATTTTCCCCAACCGTGTATTCAAGCGTTCTCTCTCTTTTCATTCTTTAATCTCTTCCACTCTGTCCATACATTCTCAGAAAATCTTCAGTCGCACGGTGATCTCGATCACCCTGTCCGAACATTCTTCTTTCGCATTAGTACTCTCCACAGCACTGTCTCCAATACTCTTCGTTCACAGATCTATCGCTTCAGACTAAACATTCGCTCCAGACTCGCCATTATGGTACATTAATGTGGTACACGTTATCATGGTGCTTCACCATTGTTCAATAGAGATAATTTAAAAGGAATTAGAATTAAGTAACATTGGTATTTATGCTTTGACAATATGTTGACTATGATTAATATCTTGGAAATATATTAGTATTTATAAATTATAGTAATAAAAGGGTACCGTGGAAAGCACACCTGTAAAATCATCGGTTCGTCCCACAGATCCGTCGAATCGGATAATGCGCGATAGGGATACGATTCTCCCCCCGCAGATCGATTTATAACGCAATCCGAGTCACATTCTTTCTTTTCCTCCTCGATCTCATCGTTCCATTCGTTTCCATCGTGTTCTTCTTCGTCCACGCAACACGTTATGGATTCCAACAGACTCGTTACAGACTGGTGCACGTTTAAGTTACCCGGCGGTAACACTTGAATTCCGTTATCCAAAGCAAATTTTTGGGCTCCTTTTTCAACGATTAGTACGTGTTCCGTTTTTTCCAATACTTTTCTTGCTGTATAATGTATTGTTTTTTTTTTTTTTTTTTTTTTTTTTTTGTTANGTTACAGTAGTCCGGAGTATTTCAAATTTTAGGAAATGTACGCTGGCTTGCTGGACAAAACAGACCTAAAGAGATGGGGTGTTCTATGTCGCGAACGGCACCCACGCATCCAGCATCCCGAGTGTTCATAATAGCTGCATCCGTGACAACTTCGTCGTTAATGTCCAAAGAACCTCCTTTCGCACAGTTAAAAAATGGTTTGCTTTCCATGTAAACAATTGCTTTCTCTACCGCGTCCATTGCCGATCGACCGTTGATAAGATCACTGTACGCTTCGATAGCCGCATTTTTAACCTGTTTCAGTTGACAGAGATCTTTATTTTTCTAATTAAATATGAATTGTGAATATATTTTTAAGTATTATATTTGCGGAACCTCGAGAAGCATATGTTTACGTTCCTTCCGTGGAATTTTTCCCGCGCCTCCGTGAACTACTATAACCGGGTCTACGTAGATACGACGTTTCTTTTTCTCCGGCTTCGCCTCGGTTTTGATTCTCGCCAAGATTTGATCGATCCAAGAGCAATAGTCGCACATTGTAAATGTATAACGTAAAATTTTACGACAGAGCGTAGATTCGTATAGATTAATGATTATTTAGTACAGATTAACACGAGGTATTTAAAACAAATGCTAATGTTTTCTTTTTTTTTTTCTTCTTTACAGAAAGAAACGCAACATCTACAGTTGGAAGTTCATCAGATTCAGAGAATAGCGAGTTATTCGGATATTCTTAAGGATCTCGTGAAACAAAACGATTGTAACGGCGGAAAAGGTTTGGGTCTCCATTGGAGTAACAGTATCTTTATCTTTTTTACCGTTGTATTAAGTAAATTACTAAGCGTCTAAGTATAAATGTTTTTCTATCATTCCATTTGTTGAATAAAAATTTTACACCCAAGTCTATGATCTGATGAAGTGATACTTAGAATAATAAAAAAATTTATTACAGAACAGTGTTTTCATTAATGATATATTACTTAAATATTTTTATTTACATTATAAAACTATCGTTCGTATGCAATTTATGGACGGTTTCGTTTTTCTTTTTTTTTGTGTGTGAATTAATGTGAATAATGTGCATATTAAATAACAACAGTTTTGTATAAATTGTGATTTTTGCCGGTTAAATTGATGCAATACTTTTTAAAAAATACGTTTGAATGGACACATACACGTTGCGATTATAAGATTGTCCTTAATTATGCACTATTTAGTTAGAAAACACAGGTGTACGACCAAGGCATAAAAAGTCTGTTTCAATTCATTGGAAGTATAAAAAAAATTCAATTCCCTTGAGCAGTTTCTATCGGCGATTTTACTTCAATTATAAAATCGCGGCATATCGCATAAAAGTATTTAATTCTTGTAAATAATCTTCTTTCTTGGAATAATAAAAATCCGTTTTTAATTTGTGTATTTCTACCTCCCCTGATTCTGTGCCAAACGCCTAAAAAAATAAGCATACATTGTATCGTTAAATTACAATGTATATTAAATTTAACATACCAAGTATTGATTAGACATATCTCGTTCTGTTTTACACGACGATAACTGCATACATGTTATGCAACCACTTTTTTGCATGCTTACTCTGTGTGTTGGATATATATCGCTATTGCTTAAATCCCACACATGTATACTAAAATATTAACGTGAAAGATATTTCGATTATTTTGATCAAGATCCATAACAAGCTAATAAGTTTCCTTACCATGAATTATTGTCCAGTACGAAAAACGTAAATGCTTTCGATCTTGACCATTGTACCGACTTAATCGTGTACGTATCGTCTTCATCTCTTAATTGTAAAATCGGTTTTTCAGTGTTTAACGAATGTAATCGAATTGTACCATCATCGGAGCTGACCTGCGATTAAAAATTGTTCTGAGAAACGGCGGAGTTTAAGATAATAAATGTGGATAAAAATTTTACCAAGAAAAATGAATTTTCAAATGGACAGGTTTCTATACACGTCACGTTTCCGCAGGGGCCTAAAATATAAAATAGAAAAGATTAATCAACGAATTAATTAAAATAGATATTTTATTTAACTTACTAGTATCCAACTTTGTATACACAGCAGGATTAGCTTTGTTACCAATGCAAGTAGCATGCAAAATATTGCTACTGTTAGTGGCAATGTAAAGATTGTTACTATCATTGCAATCCACATGCATATCAATAAAGGTAGCTGCACTGATTCTTCTAAAGAGTTAGAAAAATTTCATAAAACCGATGTTTTAATACATGGCGTATGCAAGTTATTGTAAAATATTTACTTCTTTTTATTATTATCTTGTAAAGTCAGTTCTTGACTTTTAACCAGTCTTACACTACCCCAAACAGATAGTCCTAAATCGTCGACATTTTTTCCCATATTATACAAAACACTCCATATAACAAGACAACCATTCTCATTTAAGCTACATATCTATTGTTATAAGTTATACAAAGGTATTAGTAGTTGAAGCGTTACACGTATCGCAACATATAAAATAATGTTTAACTTTAACAAACCTGTATTGGTATAAATTTATTATTACGTCGTTCTAACGATTTTTCTTCGATTTTAGATAATATACGTATCGCAACAATTTGTGAAGTATGAGAATCTGTCTCCGTATTTGTTGCTGTCGTATACGTTGGCATTCTTATTGTCCAATCTAGTTCATTGGCTTTATCTGTAACTTTGTGATGCCACATTTCATCTTCCCTTAAATCCCAAAGACTTATAGATCTGTTGTTCAAAATATTTATTAACTTTCGTTAAGTATAAGTACTACAATTGAAAATAAACAGTAAAATAACATACCCATCCTGAAGTCCGGCAAATACAACGTTATAATTCGTCAGATGGAAACAGCACGCAGTAATAGGACAAGCAGAGTAAAATAGTTTGACTGGCATCGACGGCTCAGAAATATTCCAGACACATCCGATGCAACAGTCGGTTATGTAATCTTGTTTGCTCGATGTCTCGATTTCCTGTTTAAAATGGTACGGTAAGATTTTTTTTATCGTTTTAGATTTTATTCGACTTTTCCATAAATAATTCTTACCTCTTCGGCTGAAGAATGAATAGTCAGTAGGATCTTATTTAGGATCTTTGAACAATGGATTATGGTTACCGCTCTACCAGCCAAAAATGTTACAGAATTTACAGAGAGTTTGACGACACCGTCGCTGAAAGGTATTTCTTCTTCGTTTTTAAATACATTGCCACCAGATCGTCGTTCTTCCAATAACGATAACATTACTCTTCCTGCGCGATTCATGAAATCGTTTAATCGCAATACATCGAAGGATAACGATGGTAAGAATTTCACGGTCTCTACATCGTTATCACTGCCGACTCCAATCTGATCCTGAAAATTTTATATTTTACAAATATTTATTAACACTAGAACTACCGATGATTAAAGTATACTTATTTCTATCGAAGAAATCAAAGTGGAAAGTATATAAAATAATACGTAATGCAATTCAGACAAAAGTTTATTCATATTTTTAATAGAAAATCGCGGAAAATCTGCCCAAAGGCGCCGTAGTTAATTTATAAAGATTCTGTAAAAAATTACGAATGGGTCATTTTGACCACTTTGGTAGTTCTAGTGTTAATATAGCGGTAGCTGAATATCGAGGTAAGGTTCGCGTACCATACGAAATAAATCTAAATCTTCTTTAGATTGTAAATTTTTCCTACAAGTTATCGGAAATTGAGTCCACTTGTTGCTGAATACAATCTTCTCCGTTTGCGTTTCTATATCAATATTATCTTCACCGGTTTGCGTGGACATCTAAAAATCAAATGCATCAATCTCGATATTAATAATAATTAAACATTATTATTACCGTGGAATTAACATACTTGTCGAGCATTTAATTTCCCATAATTTCTAATAAATTCTTCGTATGGTATAGGTGAACACTCGAGGAGAGACCATTCCATAACGTCTAACTTTATCATTTCCAATAGTTCTTCGCCTCTGGTTAAATTTTTCTTGGATTTCTGAAAGCAGTGATAATTTTCATAAAAATTAAAATTATCCTACATTAATTTAAATATCTCACCTTTATCTTTTGTTCCGCTTTGTTTTTACGGAAATCAATGAACGAAATTTGTGACAGCGGTGGCGATTTTGCAAAATCACCAGAACGACTATCTTCAAACCCTTCGTCGGTTGATAACGGTAACGATTTACTTTCTGATCTGTCCTCACTGTATAAAAAAAAAGCGTTGGCACATATTTTAAATTATTATTAAAATGAATACTACTTCATCAATTATTTAATAAATGTATAATTATTTAATGAGAAAGCAATACAAGTTGTACAGCAAAAATTATTTAATCGTCTTGAAACTTGATCTTATTTAGAACAAACCTATACGACTTATTAACTGGCTGTTTAATTTCAAGAAGAGAAGATAGCTTTGGATCATTTGCAATTAATTCTATTCTTGCTGCTCTCTTCCTAGCTTCTGCAAGCTCATAGTGACCAGAATCATGCATGTGCTCTTCCTCCTTTTGTTCGGCACTATTCACGATTTTCCGCTATGGTAAAGTAATATAATATGAAATAAAAATATTACCATTTTTTATACAGTCTTATAACAAAGTGAATATCGGTACTTGTTTTGCAGTCTGTAACTCAATTGGGTCAAGCGGTATACTACTATGATCGATGCTTGTCTCTTCGCTAACTTCAGATGCTTCACTGTCTGTACATTCTTGAAAATCAGACTCATAATCCTATAAAATAGTTTTTATTAGATCTAGATTACAAACTATATCTGTATTATAATATTCAACCTCAAAATCATCTTCATAATCGTGTTCATCGTCTGTCTGTGGTTGCTCTGCTTGGTCTATCTTCTGTGAAGAATCTGGTGTATTTGCCATAGAATGTAACATTTTCACTTCACTCGGACTTAATGTTCTAGATAGCTTACGTTCCCTAGACTTTAATTTTGATTCAATTGTTTTTGACGCGCTTGAACGTATTCTAACTTGCTCTTCATTCTTCGATACAGAGCTGGTATCTTTACCAGATAATTTAGCATTTAGTTTACTTGTAATCGATTGCGGTACAAATATTGTACTTTGTCCTCTCCTTTCTGAGTAACTACTCTGTATTCTCCCACTACTGCTTTTACTGGTTTTCACAGCATTATTGCTACTTGATTTTTTCACAGGATCAGTCGATGCTTTGGATGTTAAAATGCTTTTTGATGATACTCTATTACTGTTAACATTTACTCTGGATACCGACGAAACACTTTCCTTAACCGGATTACTTTTAGAGGGTCTAACAGAATGTTTCGTACTACTTTTACTCGACTGTACATTCTGTGTTAATCTCGACTGACCGCTACTCTCTCTTCTTTTTTCAAGAGTCTGAGACATCCTCATTAATTTCAAGTCTACTTTATCAGAGTCCTTCGAATCTTGACCAGACGACGAACTCTTTGATTTCGATTTAAGGTTCGACTGCTGTCCATCTCTGACCGTTGAAACTTTTTTAATTGCTCCCTGGAATGCGATAATAAGAATGGAAATAAAAAGAAAATAATTCTTTTTTACATAATTCTCAAAATGTTGCAACAAAAAAAAGTTGTACATGTCACAATGATGTCATTCTATTTGCGTGTCTCCTGTATACCATCTAAAAAAAGTCGATAGATTCGAGGTTGACAATTAATGTACACTTTAAGTTTGAAATGTCAAGTGCGCAAAATTACAATGACCGCCTGTGAAAATTTAAATAGTATATGAATAATGATGAACGAATAACGTTGGTCGCCGTTAAAGTATGAAATTAAAGACGCTTTCTCTTAAACATAACTAATCACCTTATTAGACATTATTATTCTGATTGATTGATGTTGACAATTACAGGACCACCATGATGTAAACTACGGTCATCGTTGTGACAGCGCTACGTGTAGCTTTCAACAGAACTATGTACCTGTCCGAAATACCTGTATCATCTATTGGTAAAAAATGATGAACAAATTTGTCATTTTAGAAGCCCCATTTTCTATCAACCAAATAATTCTCCCTTTATAAAAATGATATTAAATTAAACAGCGGTACTGTATCAATCATTCGGTGTCTTTGCATTAAAAATCTCTGTTTTTAATGTCCTCTCTTTTTAATTAATCAAATACCGTAAAAAAGAATCGAAATGAGAGAAAAAAACAGAGGTTATAGGTGTGAAATAGCAGAGAAGGAAGAAAAGAAGAAACAGGAAGTGAGGTAAGAAAAGATCAAGGCGATCGAGGGACAAAAAATTGTTGATAATTTAAATCGATGCATAGATTAGCGGCTCGTAATAGAAATAAGAATTTCGAGCAAAGTCTTCTTCGGCGGCAGGATCAAAAATTGACGGTCTCCGATTTGGTGTACAAGTATCTGAGAAAGATCGCGTACGTCGATAGCGTTCGAAAACAGCGCAACAATGCGTGCAGTAAGTTCCGAAGAAGAAACGCGAGGAGAAGGATCATTCATCCTTCGCGTAAATACAAAATCGCAGGTATAAATTTGAAATTGAACGATTAAGTTGTACTTTTCTGTTTCGATTGTTCTCAATAGATTTTTGTTGCTTTAGATACGAACGAAATGAGATCTTACATAAGTAAAGCACTTTCTTTCGCTGTGCGTTCCGGATATTTAATTCCCACCGACCGAACCGGAAGGTTTCTGCAGCTTTCTCCATATTTAAAGTTGCATCACACTTTCGAGGACTAATGTTACAAGCACGAAGACGATAAAAGATAGTTATGAAATAATAATAAAAAAAAAAAAAAAGAAAGAATGAGTAAAAAAAAAAAAAAAAAAAAAAAAAGAAAAAAAAAAATAAGAAAAAAAAAAAAAAAAAAAAAATTGTGGTATACACAGGTATAGAAACTGATTTATTATATGTTTGCTAAAATTTGTACAAATATGTATTAAAAAAAAGTAATAATCTGTTCACGAGTATTTCCTTTGAAACGTTGAAGTAAAATTTATATTTATAAAATGTTCTGTTTCAAACAGGTGTGATTTAGATCAGGATCACAAGAGTCAGAAACCTAAGGAAATTCAGTTATTCCTATCTCGTCGCTTCGCTCGCCGCTTACATTCTTCTTGGCAACGTTTGATCCACTCTTTCAGTTCTCTTTTGCGTCTCGAGGATCCCGCGGCAATCCTATCCTGCAATTCTTTAGAAATATCGTCCGCGTTATCTGATATTATTTCATTTGATCCAACATTGACTGTCGTTCTTCTATCGACGGTATTCCTTTTTTTTCTATCTCCTAGATTATTTCCTCTTCTCTTTGAAGAGTCCATCCGATGCTTCTCGGCCGTTCTCGTCTGTCTGTCTTCGTTTACCCATCTGTCGCCACTTTCTGGCACATCTAGCAGCCCCTGTCTTCCCGAACCATCTTTTTTGTGCAATTCATCCTCGCATACGCATTTATCAAGGTCTTCGTCGGTCAGTGTCAGGCTGCAAGAACATTCCGGTGCTTCTTCAGCTGCAAGATCCTCTTCGCGTTCTTCTCGATGCCTTCGAGAACTTCTTCTCGATTTATTGACCGAAATTCTTCGACTTTTGCTCGTGGCTACCGGTTCTTCCTTGGACGGTGTTTCACAGGTGCAATTATCACCTCGATCGCCGCTTTTCTTGCGACGTTTCGATGGCTTAACCGGTGAAGACAATAAGCGATCTGTTCGACTGTTTGAGCAAGTGATTTGGTTCACTGAGATAGCGTTTGTGCCGACCAGGTGGTACTCGTTTTCCAATAATTCCATGACGAATCTGAGTGTGAGAATTTGTCGACGAATTACTTTAATTTAATGGATTATAATATATAATATATAAACTAAGTATAGTAATTAAATTTTTAGGATCTGTGTTTAACCCTTCGCACTCCACGCGATTCTTTATCACCGAAGAAAAGAAGTTTTATCTCGAACGGAAAAAATTACTATTGCCCGTGAAAGTACTTGTTCTTATTCATTTTACAAATATCCTTCCTCTCGCGGAGAATTAAACATAAATTTCTAATTTTGTAAATCATCATGCTGCGATATCTTTGGAAATTAAGCGTAATCGTGTTGAAAAATGTCTCCGTATCGGAGCGAAAGGAGCGCTAAGGGTTAATTGAATATAAATTTATTATTCAAAATTTATTCAGATCTTTTCAAATTTTTCAAATTTTCAAAATCAATTCAAATTTATTATCATTATTAAATTATAATATTATTTTTATTTAAATTTACTAAATCTAATTAAGCATATTTTTCCCGTCACATGCCACTACAACCAATTTCCTAGTTATAAAAATTATGGAACACTGTTGAACGATACATACAACAATTTACAAAATATGAAAAAAATCTGATTTATAATTAAAGAAGAAGAAAAAAAAAAATGGCTAAAAATGACCTATTTTTTTCAGCACCAAAGTAGAAAGACCTTCGCGCAGATTCTTCCCGAGCAGATCCATTTAGACGACTCTACACCGTCTATACAGAAAAAGAAATGATTTTTCATCGAGTGAAACGAGACGATGGAAGCGTTACAATTAACAGCCTGAGCTTCAAACGAAATTGGTCGATAGATGCACAGTCTAGAAGCGAGATAAACGTTTTCGCAGTTGCCTTGAAACGCGATCGTGTCTCACGCGAGACACAATTTTCGCCTGCATCGGCTGTTTCGCTTCGTTTGACGCAGAACTAACCCCTGGGAACAGACCTGTTTCAGCGAGGTTCGCACCTGAGCGTAAAGGTCACCGTCGTCGCGATAATTCACCTCGATATAGTCGACGATATCCTCTGCGGAGGAGGTCGGTAGCAGATCGTCCTCCTCGCGCTGCAACCACCTCATCGCCTCCATCACTCGCAGGGAGAACCTCGAGGAGTTTTCGGCGATACGCATGCACTCGCAGAATTTCTGCAATCAATTATAATTATGTTGCGCCGCTTGTAATCTAATATTTGGATTGATTATGTCGATGGTTGGAAACTTGTAATCGTCTACAAGTATTGTACGATTATTGTTGTTGAAATATGATAGATATAGCGGGTTAAAAGTTACATTGAGATTAATATAGCATTATTAGAAGTTAAACAGATTAAAAATATAGTATGAGTAGCTAGGTTGATCTTTATGTATAATAGTTAGGTTTTGTAATTTTTTATTACTTCTATTAGTATAAAAAATAGATAAAAATGGGCGATACGCATGCACTCGCAGAATTTCTGCAATCAATTATAATTATATTGCGCCGCTTGTGATCTAATATTTGGATTGATCATGTCGATGGTTGGAAACTTGTAATCGTCTACAAGTATTGTACGATTATTGTTGTTGAAATACGATAGATATAGCGGGTTAAAAGTTACATTGAGATTAATATAGCATTATTAGAAATTAAACAGATTAAAAATATAGTATGAGTAGCTAGGTTGATCTTTATGTATAATAGTTAGGTTTTGTAATTTTTTATTACTTCTATTAGTATAAAAAATTGATAAAGAGCTGTTAGAAAGTTATGAGAAATACAAGATGATTTTTAAAGATTCTGTAATTTCTTTCAGACATTTTCTTTAAACAAAAAATTATTCCTGTATGTGAATCATTTCATTCTTTGTTCCTTGTTAAAATACCTGATGAAACTAAAAATATTACAATTATCATTTACAGGCGTATAAAAAGATATTAACGTGACAAGTAATGTAATGATATATTAATTTTGAATGCTAATTACTTTTATACTAATAAGAAAAAAGTTTGATTCAGACCTTCTCGACAACGGGATCTCCTCCTGCGCAAGCTGCTGTACAATAATCTGACTCGTCAACGTCATCGTCATCGTCGTCCAAATTCTCGTCTTTATCTTCTTCAAGTATTTCGCTAAGCATCCTGTTCGCCTCTTCGTCCGATAGTCTACCCTGCTCTGCGTTCTGCATATTCTGTATGAATGATCAGCTTATAAAATTTAGGAAATGTGTACTTATACCAAGGACGTGAATTTGAAGATTATCGTTAACTGAGATGGCTTCACGGTGAACAGTCTTGAAGAAAGCGGTGTAAAAATAACGATACGCGTAGAACAATTGGTTTACAGGTATATTTCATTCAGATACTTTTTTTTTTTGTGTAAACAAATTCATAAGTAACAATATTTAACAGGTCATCTAATCACCCTCTAGGTGTACCAGCAATTATGGGACACCTTGTATATTATTATTAATAATACATAATAACATATGATAAACGATAATAATTTACAGGATGTGAATTTGAAGATTATCGTTAATTAAGATGGCTTCACGCTGAACAGTCTTGAGGAAAGCGGTGTAAAAATAACGATACGCGTAGAACAATTGGTTTACAGGTATATTTCATTCAGATACTTTTTTTTTTGTGTAAACAAATTGATAAGTAAAAATATTTAACAGGTCATCTAATCACCCTCTAGGTGTACCAGCAATTATGGGACACCTTGTATATTATTATTAATAATACATAATAACATATGATAAACGATAATAATGTACAATTATATTGATAATATACTATTAATAGTAATAATAATAATTTCAGACATTTATCAGCACCCAAAGCACGGAATTGTATAATTGATTCAACAGGGAGGTAAAACCGTCCGATTTCCTAAAACATATCAGATCCATCTTGCTTCAAGTTACATTAGCTCGCAAGTTTCTTCCGTAACTATGTTTTCCACCCGTCAGTATCGATTTGCAATTGAAATAACAGTATGTAAAAGCTGTGTGGCCGGAGGGCGGTGTGTTGGCCTGGAGAGGAAAAAAATAGGAGGAGCATTTGATCGCTGGTGGGAGGATCGTGCGAGTAAAATATTAATGAGAAGCAGTCACCGAGCAATGTCTGTCTGTACACGGAAGCGACACGCTTTTATTCCAACAGAAACATTGTATTGCAAATCAGTATGAATTATCGAGTCGACTCGCGTGTAATATCGCTTCCACAGCAGCATATAATTAAATTATACATCTTTTTTTTTTTAATGTACTTTATGAAATTCAATTTTACACACTGTTCCTTTTCTCTCACAGTATTTAACCCTTTAATTATGGAATTTTTAACAAAAGAAAAAAAAAATGTTTGTCGAGTCAGCTGCTAAGATACAAAATAGTATGATAACAATTATAATTAAAATCTTGTCGCATTAATATGTTTTTATATGCCTGTAGATGATAATTGTAATATTTTTAATTTCATCAGGTATTTCATTGAAGAACAAGGAATGGAATAATTCGCATACAGGATTAATTTTCTGTTTGAAGAGAAAACCTGAAAGTCAGAAATTACAGAATCTTGAAAAATAGATAATATAAT
Source organism: Ctenoplectra terminalis (assembly GCA_019453375.1). Taxonomy (NCBI): domain Eukaryota; kingdom Metazoa; phylum Arthropoda; class Insecta; order Hymenoptera; family Apidae; genus Ctenoplectra; species Ctenoplectra terminalis. The sequence continues at coordinate 17,645 of SMSQ01026159.1, read as the reverse complement.
ACTTAACACTGCTAAAACTGCAGGAAGTAGCGTTGGAAAAAAGTAGAGTACCGAGAACTAAAGGCAACTCAGATGCATCTTGACTTTCCCCCGTTGTTTCTCTTTGAATTTCGCAAGGGTATGAGTTGTTCTTTCGCATCTGATAACAACAACCAGTTAGCTGGCCAAGAATTACCTGGACGAGTGCGGATAAGAACCGTGCCAGCGCGGTAAGCCACAATTTGCAGACAGCCTGGGAACCTAAAGGCTGCGTACGCGTTCCATACCTAATGGGACCAAACTGCCTAAATGATTAAGTTTCTGACCAAAGAATTGCAACATTAATTATATTCTATAATCTCGCAATTTTCTGTCTCGAAGCACTCGTGTTAGGTTGTCCCAAAAGTTTCTTTCGTTTTATTAACAAGTAATGGATGCATAATATGTTTTACAATGTATTATTAATTTATATAGGATTCATTTTGCTCTATCACCTTCCTCTATCTCTCGTTTAACACCAGAACTACCGAACAAGTCAGAATGACTTGTTCATAATTTCTTACAGAAATTTTAGAAATTTACAATAATGAATTTTTGAGGATTTTCCGCAATTTTTTGTAAAAAATATGCATAAAGAATTGTTACTCTTATTATAGGTATTTTTCGAACTACCTATCAATTTGATTTCTTTGGTACAAATAATTCTACTTTAATCGCCGGTAGTTCTAGTGTTAATAAATATTTGTATAAATGTTTATATAAACGCTGATAGACGAAATCTTCCTCGTATAGATAACGAAAGAAACTTTCAGGACGATCTAATATAATGTAACGTTATTCTTTTGGTTAATCGATTCCTTTTAGAAGGCGGTAATAGATTACTTTATTAAGTATACTTTACTGCCATTAACTAAGTATGCTTAAAAAGAATTATTTTATTAATTCAAACTATATTAAATATATACTATAACTGAATTCTCTGAAAATTAAATGCAGGTGGTCACAGAAGTATCTGATCAACTGTATAAATCTCAATTAACCCTCTATAGCCCGAATTTTGTCTGCTTATCAGAGAAAAAATGATGCTTGCTTACAGTTTTTCACTTAGATTTGAAAATTTTTAAACTAATAATTGCTATAGATGGATCATGGTATCGCTATGATAATACAGTAATTAAATTTAATAGAACAGTGATAACTGGATAAAACAAATTTTTTAAAATANGATGCTTGCTTACAGTTTTTCACTTAGATTTGAAAATTTTTAAACTAATAATTGCTATAGATGGATCATGGTATCGCTATGATAATACAGTAATTAAATTTAATAGAACAGTGATAACTGGATAAAACAAATTTTTTAAAATATAGATACATCAGTTTGTAACTTTTAAGGCACAAGGCGCCATAGAGGGTTAATCACGAATCTAGAAATCGAACGTTTCATTTTACAAGCTTGATTTACGAGACTATAAAACAATCCACGTTGGCTTGAAAAAGAAAAAATGGAAAGAAGAAAAAAAGAAAATCAGGTAACCCAAAAGAAGTAAGCAAACGGGGGTACGTTAATCTCTGATCGCAGGCGATATTTCCCGCACAAAGGAAGCGTAAACGAAGCAACGCAAACGGAAACTCGCTAATCAGCACACACCTGACGCTGAACACGTAAAAGGAACGTAGAACGTAGCTGGAACCAGTGATAAATAAGCAAACCTGGCGAAGTAAGAAAAGTTTAATCGCGTCTTTTGGCCGGCGAAGAGGGGCGTCCTCGTGACGACTTGATGAGATAACTTTGCTCGAGTTGTGAAACAACGGGCGTCACGAATACGTGACTTCGTGCGAGGGTGAAAGAGGAATCCGTGCTTCCCAAGCGAAGATTGTAAACGTTGGATGAAATTAAGGGCCAGACACGCGACTTCCTCGCAATGATGTCGCTTCCAGGTGTACGACACAGGTTCGTGCATGATCTTGCTTCATGTTCGTCATGTACGAACACGGAAAACAAACATTTGGCTCGTGGAACGATGAAAAAATACTTGTTGAAGCTTACCAGCAGATCTTATAAGTATATTGGGTGTGTGAGACTTCTGGAGGATTTAAGGAAGAGGACAGGAGAAATTAATAAAGGAGGAAGGTTACTAATTAATTATAAGATTATTAAAGGAGATGCAGAATATGTAAGAGAGACTTGGAACCACTAGAGTATTTAATGGAAGACTGTACAGCAGTGAGAAGATTGGAGAACGTTGGAGTCCACAAGAATCTCAAAGTCCACCGAAATTATACCATCTTTATGTTTTCAATAACTTATGAAACAATCCCATATAAGTACAATATTTCTATACCATAATATACCACAATATTTCTTAACCATATAATAGACTATTATATAAATCAACATTCTTGTAGCATCTAATCATTTTTCAACAGATTCTTAATCAATCATAAACCATAAGCAAAACTTAAGCCTCTATAGCCCGAATTTTGTCTGCTTATCGGAGAAAAAATTACGATTGATTACAGTTTTTCACTTCGATTTGAAAATATTTTAACTAATAATTACCGTAGATGGATCTTGGTGTCACTACAGTAATACAGTAATCAAATTTAATACTGCAGCGATAACTAAACAAAATTAATTTTTTAAAATATAGATACATCAGTTTGTAACGTTTAAGTCACACGGTTCCACAGAGGGTTAATTCAATTTTCTTCAACCATTCACTGAAATATTATATAAATCAACATTCTTACAACACCTAATCACTTTTCATCAGATTCTTAATCAATCATAAACCATAAGCAAAACTTAATTCAGTTTCTTCAACCATTCAGTGAAACATTATACAAATCAACATTCTTACAGCACCTAATCACTATTCATCAGATTCTTAATCAATCATAAACATCTCTCTTACCAAACCGCCCACAGAAATTCTTAAATCTTTCCTAAACGCAATTTTTTACGTTTTAGCAAAAAAGAAGTATGCCTGCAATCAAGATTATTGTTGGATTTAAAAAAAAAAAAA
>SMSQ01026159.1:0-14451 GCA_019453375.1 Ctenoplectra terminalis | reverse complement strand
TCAAAGTCCACCGAAATTATACCATCTTTATGTTTTCAATAACTTATGAAACAATCCCATATAAGTACAATATTTCTATACCATAATATACCACAATATTTCTTAACCATATAATAGACTATTATATAAATCAACATTCTTGTAGCACCTAATTATTTTTCAACAGATTCCTGATCAATCACAAACCATAAGCAAAACTTAATTCAGTTTCTTCGATCATTCAATGGAACATCATATAAATCAACATTCTTGTAGCATCTAATCATTTTTCAACAGATTCTTAATCAATCATAAACCATAAGCAAAACTTAAGCCTCTATAGCCCGAATTTTGTCTGCTTATCGGAGAAAAAATTACGATTGATTACAGTTTTTCACTTCGATTTGAAAATATTTTAACTAATAATTACCGTAGATGGATCTTGGTGTCACTACAGTAATACAGTAATCAAATTTAATACTGCAGCGATAACTAAACAAAATTAATTTTTTAAAATATAGATACATCAGTTTGTAACGTTTAAGTCACACGGTTCCACAGAGGGTTAATTCAATTTTCTTCAACCATTCACTGAAATATTATATAAATCAACATTCTTACAACACCTAATCACTTTTCATCAGATTCTTAATCAATCATAAACCATAAGCAAAACTTAATTCAGTTTCTTCAACCATTCAGTGAAACACTATATAACTCAACATTCTTACAGCACCTAATCATTATTCACCAGATTCCTAATCAATCACAAACCATAAGCAAAACTTAATTCAGTTTCTTCAACCATTCAGTGAAACATTATACAAATCAACATTCTTACAGCACCTAATCACTATTCATCAGATTCTTAATCAATCATAAACATCTCTCTTACCAAACCGCCCACAGAAATTCTTAAATCTTTCCTAAACGCAATTTTTTACGTTTTAGCAAAAAAGAAGTATGCCTGCAATCAAGATTATTGTTGGATTTAAAAAAAAAAAAAACCAGAGGCCAGAGAGCAGAAAACGCGATGGTGGCACGAAGATATCGTCCGAGTGTGTAATCCGTCGTTTCCAGGACGGCGATTAGGCGGATTAGCCGGAGGTCGCGCGACCTCATGGGGTATCCAAGGGGTTTCGGGGTGCGTACGGGGCTCAGGAGGTCACATGACGTGATGTCACGTTACTTGCTGGTCGCGGACAGGTGTTTTGGTTCGCACGAGCAGAGACCAAGCGAGCAAGAGCCGCGGGGGCGTTCGCTATCGCGAATCCAGCCGCATAATGATAACGAGCGGCCGACAGAGCAGCGAGAACGCGGTTCGTAATGTTGGGACAGGACTCGTCGATTGTTTCTGCTTCCCTGAAAGAACAGCCAACTCGATAGAATTAACACGTTAAACGCTACGACGATTTTGGTCCATTTTTCGTTAGCCCGTGTGTCGTGATACCGATTAAAAAAATATTTAGTCGTGAAATAGCTAAGAATTTAACACTAGGTTTACGGGCATTGATCGGATCGTTTTGATGGGTACATTGAGATACAAATTTTTTGTAATATCATTAATTCAGTTTACTTCAAACTAATAGATTTCTATAAGCAGAGATTTACTTCGTACATTTTTCTATATAAATTTCATTTTGAGTTTATATTTTTCTCACGCATGATTGTTAAACTTGAGCACGAAACTTGAACTGCGTCAAATTGACGGGTTCCGTAAATCTAGTGTTGAGAAGAGAATTGTAAACGCCTGCAAAGGAAAGTCGTATCTTTGTTTAACGCGATTTGGTAGAGCACATTAATGAATTATAAGGTATTATTTTTTGAAATTAATACCGTCAGTCCTGAGGAATCGATGATGCCTAAATGAAAATCTCAGCGTCGGTTCGCAGGGACCGACGTCGCGCTTAACGTGTTAACCCTTTGCGATCCTTTGGCTCCGCTACGGAGACATTCTGTTTTCAGCACGATTAGGCTCAATTTTCAGAGATATCGCACCATGATGATTCGCAAAATAAAAAATTTATGTTTCGTTTACGAGAGGAAAAAGGATATTTGTAAGATAGATAAAAACAAGTACTTTCACGAGCAGTAGTAATTTCTTCCGTTCAAAATAAAACTTCTTTTCTTCGGTGATAAAGAATCGTACGGAGTGCAAAGGGTTAATTAGCTGGCTTCTATTTCATTGCTACCATTACATTTTGTGGATGAAGTAACAGGAACTTGAATTTTAAACAGGAAACCGGAAGCATCGTTAAACCTTTGCGGTCTTATGTCGAGCCAGACTCGACATTTTACTTTGTTCCATTGTTTTCAGTTTTGGGACACGAAACATATTCTTTTACATTAAAATGTTATTTAATGGAAAATTTTTTATCTAGATATCTTACTGGTAATGAAAATGTGAAAATTCAACCGAATTATTGACAGTTTTTAAAAGTATATTATTGAATATGAACTAATTGAGTTAAAGTGTCGAACGTGGCTCGGACCGCAAAGGGTTAATGATTATCAAAGACTATAGACAGAGTATCTTAACCCTCTATGGGACCGTGTGACTTAAAAGTTACGAACTAATGTATCTATATTTTAAAAAGTTAATTTTATCTAGTTATCGCTGCGCTATTAAATTTGATTACTGTATTACTGCAGCGACACTACGATCCTTCCGTAGCAATTATTAGTTTTAAAATTTTCAAATAAAAGTGAAAAACTGTAATCAATCGTAGTTTTTTCTCTAATAAGACAAAATTCAGGCTATAGAGGGTTAAAACTGAAAGGAACGTTTCTTTGTCCAATGAATATGGGACCTTTATTATTTAATATTATTATATCCCTTTATTGTTCCTGTATTGTTTAACACTAGAAGTACCGACGATTAAAGTATACTTATCTCTATCGAAGAAATCAAAGTGGAAGGTATCTAAAATAATATACAATGTAACTGGGACAAATGTTTATACGTTTAATAGAAAATCACGGAAGATCTACTCAAAGGTATAGTTAATTTATAAAATTTGAAAAGTGGGTCATTTTGACCACTTTGGTAGCTCTAGTGTTAATAAGAAAGCTAGCAGGAAAACAAAAATGTTTCTAAATCGACAGTGTCTACTTAAAAAGTTAATATTTTGTAATTAGATTTAAGCTACAGCTAAAGTTAAGCTCTTCGAAATAGTAGATGCGATCATCAAATAAATCTTAAAAATAACTACATACTTTTACCCTGTAGGTGTACGAGCCCTATCAAAGAAGATAAAGAAGATTACACGTAAATGCAAATTGAGTATCGGAGAAACGACAAGGAGTACTATGTTTAAAAATGAGCCCGAACATGATTCATTTCGCTTCTCATCGATACACCTGGCAAACTTACGGAAGCTAAATTGTTGTTCCTAAGACACCTGTGCCGCTGGCTCGTGAGATCACGGCCACATGGTCGGGCCGCATCACCCTTCAACGCTAAATTAGATATTACGATAACAAATGGCGTTATTTAACCCGTGATGCGCCCCTCCTCATCCCCGAGTTAAATTTGAACAGGCAAATATAATCCACGCCGCTCGTCCCCCTTTTTTTTCATGAACCAAAACGACACGCTACACCGTAAATCACCGTCGCACCTGCAACCTTCTTTCGAACGGTTACACCGCTGCAATTAAAGAACGAAAAAGGAGGAAAAAATTGTTAACCGTACGATGATGGAATTATTATTATCATTAACATTTTCCGATCGACCTCGACCAATCACGCGAAGGTCAAAGGACCTGGTTGTTCCGTTGCAGCACCGCCTAACTCCCGCGGAAGACAATCGATCTTTTGACCATTAATTGCTATTCACGTCGTACGAACGACAGGGGTTGCAACATTGATGAGGTCGAATAGAAACAATTTTAAGCCCCGAGTCGGGCTCATCAATGTTGCAGCTCCCCCATTCGATGTTGCCTGCCCGGTCGTCTAATTTACTTCATAATAATTACTGACGCATTAAACATTCGTAGGTAACATGAAAGTGTCAGCTGCCGATTGTCCCATAGACATCAGAAACACGTAGGTGGTTCCTGACTGTTGGACTAAAACGATGCGTCAATGTTCTTGTGGATGTAGACACGAGGTACAGGTAGTTAAATGCTGTAGGAAAGTTTGTTAAAAGATGAGAGAGAGAGAGAGAGAGTTGTGCTTCCTGAGAAAGACTGTAAGGTCATCGAAGACTCGTGACTTTGCTGAAAGGTATAGAAAGACTTTGAATTCGTTTGACAGAATTTTTTTCAGACTGTCAATTTGTTGGTTGCACTTTTGAGAATTGTTGAAGGGAAATTGTCTGCCATTTCTTTTACTTTAGCTTTACTTTAATCATTTATGGCTGAGACTAACGCTGCACGTGGTCAGTGAGAGTTAGTGCTTGTGACAATGAGTAGTCCAGATGTCTAGATGTAAAATAAGTAATAAAGTCCAAAGGCAAAAATAAGAAAGTCTTGCTTTAGAGAAGAGGAATACCGTTTCTGGAGAATCTGGCCATAACATGTGCCTCCTGTGAAAGGACCCTTGAGAACCCTAGAACTTTGAAAGAGTGTGAATATGTTTCTGTTTTCTCTTTCTGTTCACAGTATTGTATAGAATCTATATTATGGACAGTGAATTTATATTGATATATAATTATTTTATTCTATCTTACATCCTTATATATTTATTCTATACTTTGAGGTAAGCTCTTCAAACAGTCTTAATTGTACTTGAGGCTTTATGCGATATGCTGCACATTTTTCCTTTTCTTTTATACATTGTATATAATTTTACATATAATTTTACAGAAAAAAGAACGTCACTCGTGCAGCATCAACACTAGAACTACCGTACCAGTCAAAATGACTCACAGAAATTTGATAAATTTACAATGATATATTTTTGGGGACTTTCTATGACTTTTTGTAAAAAATATGCGCAAAGAATTATTACCCTTGTTATAAGAATTAATTCAAATACTCGTCATCTTGATTTCTTTGCTACAAATAAATCTATTTCAATCGGCGGTAGTTCCAGTGTTAATTCAAGCCGCGTATCAGGAAGCGACCAAGAAAAGGATTTAAAAGCGTGTTTCATAAACAAGTAACGTCCGTCAGTAATAACATTCGACGCAATGCCGATGCCAATCTCTGTCATTCAATCATGCAAGATACGAAAAGCCTGGCGACCTATTATAACAGCAGATCCACAGATTAGGGTCGTGATATGTGCGTAAGGCTGAGCGATTGCCGTTCGCGGGCCCGACATCTGGGGATTGGCCGGTCAGCCTGGCTTTTGTCTTACTTGACCACTTGAAATGCCAACCGAGTAACGTTTTAGGGGCGGAACAATCGTTTGGTTCAGCGATGCGCATGCACGTAGGGGCGGAACCACCCCTTGCGGCAACGAATTGGAGATCCTTCCGGTGGGATGGTATGCGGTAACAAAGCACGTGACAGGGTACGTCAACAGGCTCGACGGGAAGTCTAAGTCGCGGTCGAGGAAGAAGTTTAGCCGCGGAGAAGACGATCCTTTCTAGAAACTCAGCGCCGTCCTCGAGGGTCGAAATAATGTTTCTCGACGTAGTTCCAGTGAACTGAAAGAAAAGTTAGCTTGTGAATCGTTTTAATAAAACGTAAAGATAGTTTTAAGGAAATTGTGATTTTTTTTTTTATATATATATATTAAATGGAAGTTTTCAAGATTGAGAGGATTAAGAAGAAATTGTAAACCCGTGGTGGATGATACAGAAAGCTTTTCCAGGGACTAAATTGCTAGATTGGATTAATTGGAGATTAAGAAGAGTTTATCGAGATTGATCGAACGTTTCCAAGGATTACTGTTGGATGGTTGAGACATCGATGATTCCTTTGGATCCATTGACGAAGGAAAAATGATTTGACTGCACTTAGAAGTGGTGCACGTGGTTTTATCGGTGTTCTGGAGTTCCAAGGTATCTCTTCAGGAGGAATGAGCTCCCACGCGCATGCAAGAACGATTTGTAGCGGAAGTACAGTGTCGAGCGCATTTTCTGCGTTGCATCTCTTGAGAAGTTATAGCCTGTTCGCGCCTGGTTCAGGTATTTCCACGAGTTTCTTTTTTATTCGGTCACCGTGAATCTTGTGTCCTGTATTTTTGATAGAGTTGCCTCGTGATTATAAGAATATTTTTGAAATATTATTTCTTTGCTGACAAAACTATTTTCCACTTAACCACTTGCGCTGGCAGCTAATTCACAGTTGCGCGTACCAAAATAATACTTTAATTTCATTTATTAATAATCTTGTGTAGTATGGTGTATTTAACTGTGCTTCGTCAAAGAAACACAGTCGACGTACCCCGCGAACGTTATTTTTATTTCCGCAACAACTACCTATCGACGCGTATAACACGTCGTTCGCGAAATATAAAGTCTCGACGTGCGTGGCACGTCTTTCCAGCGCAAATTGTTGAGCACTTAATAATAGAGTGATAACGAAGAATCGTTTCATTATAGATTTATCGTGTTATATCTTCTTTTAATCGAGCAGTTTTATGCTTTATTTCGTTGAAAAACACGCAGTAATGGTCAATGTTATGGATAAGTGAACAAGTTGGTCAATGAGAGGTTCGAGATTGGACAATTCGAAAGTGATTTTCAACTCCTCTGTTAGCCGTGATCGTCTAGTGGTTAGGACCCTACGTTGTGGCCGTAGTAACCCAGGTTCGAATCCTGGTCACGGCAATGTGCCAATGACACATTGTCACGGTAGAGGTTTTTTTTTTTAATTTTGTTATTCACCCAAATATTTTATCTTTCAGTTATTCCACTCTTATTTTTGTATCAATGCCTCTTTTTTCTTTTTTTTCTTGTGAATTTATTTTATTCATTATTCTTCCAGTTTCGCTTTCCTTATAGAGCGTACGAGTACGGTGGGATTTATTGTCGCCATATGTTTCTGTTACTGTTTTTAGTAACACCGCCACGGTAATTAACAAAGCAGTTATAAAAAGCAATGTGCACTCAAAGCAAAGATACATTTGCAACGATTAGCCGTTGTAAAATAGACAGAGCGAATCGGCAAGGATTTTATGGAAACACGCAATGTTACTTTACACTTTACGATCGATTGTGCACACGAATTCCCCTGAAATTATCTCCTTGAAATGAAGTGAGCATTTTTTGTTTTGTTTTTGTTTTATTCTTAACAAACCTTGTACGAATCGCTGTTTGATTTTTGTTAGTTTCATTCGATCGTACAATTTTGATTTTTTGAAATATCTCTGACGATGAATAAGAAAAAATAAGAAACTATTGATTTATGGAAATTAGAATGAAAAAAATAATTGTTTTAAGTTACCCCTGGTGGGACTCGAACCCACAATCCCCGGTTTAGGAGACCGATGCCTTATCCATTAGGCCACAGGGGCTGTTGATACACCCTCTTTTTAAACCGAATGCAACCCTGCCACTATCTAATTAATTTAATAAATTTATGTACGCATCATTCATTGATTCGATATTACAAGAATGGTTGCAACAGAAAAACACTTACATCGAGTGAATTAAATTGTAGCAATACATTGTACACGGTTCAATCGTTAGATGCGTATCTGAGAATAAAACTGAAAACCAATTTGTAATTGTTAAAAAATTAACATAGCGTTAGGAATTATAATTAATTGTTCCAACCTTGTAGATCTGTGCAGATACGAGCCATACAGCTCTAAGGATTACAACTTCAGAAGTACAGACATTTTAGAAGGTTCTAAAGTACCAGATACAGTAATCGGCCGCACGCCGTCCCCATTAACACCCTCGTCTTTGTCAGCCACATTTTCACTTCCTGGATCTTTACTTCAACCTCCGTTTATAACTGCAGTACCACCTTTAATGCAATCCATAAGCGTACCGCCAACATTTTCAAACAGTAATACAAGTAAGTTGACATTTCTTTGTTATTCAATTTATAAAATGAATACGATTGTTTGAAATAATGTAGGTATTATAAATTGGTAACAAACGTTATACTAACCGCCTCGGTAGCGCAGTAGGTAGCGCGTAAGTCTCATAATCTTAAGGTCGTGAGTTCGATCCTCACCCGGGGCAAGAAATTGTTTTTGGCATTTTCCTGTGAACAGATCACACTGTTTCGTACATGGTTCCTTGTTTTCATAAATTTTACAATTATGAGCGCCGAAATCAATCACCAATGAGACGTGTGTCGATAAAAACAGGTACCATGGTAAATCGTCATTTCTTGGGAACGAACAGCATTGCAAGCGTGCACAGACGACCTAGAAGCGAGAAGAAACCAATTCCAGATAATCAGAAGGATGAGAAATATTACGAAAGGCGTAAACGTAATAACCAAGCCGCGAAAAAATCACGCGATGCTCGTAAAATTCGAGAAGATCATGTGAGTTATGTATCGAATTATATCTGATAATCAAGAATATCTAAAATCACAGAATGTTCTTATCAAAGAAAAAAAGAAAAAAAAAAGAAAATAAAAATAAAATGTTTATGATGTATTCGATTTAATCGAGACTTTATTCTAGATTGCACTACGGGCATCAATGTTGGAACACGAGAACGCAATTTTGAGGGCACAAGTGATAACACTTCGAGAGGAAGCACAATGTCTTCGACATATGTTGATTAAACAGCAAGCTCCATCGTTGCAATCAATTGATCGTTCGATTTCCTCGATGACACCTGTTACGCTCTCGCCGCCCCATTCGACGGCGACCTTGGACTGTCAAATTTGAAATATATCATTAACAAGGGATCGTTATGTGTGTATAAAATTTGTGGCAATTGAAGGAATGTTTTGAAATAATTAGATTGCAAAACGCATCGTACTCGTGAAGTGATATTAAATTGCTCAGTCTATTGCGTTAAGAATTTTTAAATTTTATTAAATTTACGTCCGAATAGTCCGTGTATGTTTCACTTAAGAAAAGCACGTAGAAAAATTGTCTTCGTCGTCGGTTTAACCGGGCGAAAAAAGATTCAACTATTTTAATTAATAATAATTAAAACAAATTTTGAAGTTCGAACTGAAACTTCATGCATATTCTTTAAGAAAGAAGAAGAAAAAAAACACGCGTGTGATATGTTTTCGTTTCCGTAGATTAAACGTGGATATTAATGTAAATAGGAATAAATGTATCATTTTATAACTGTTGAAAAATAAAAATCTACACATTACAAATAAGATGGTTTCAATGTTACATAATAACTGCTTGGAGTACCCCGGTTATGTTGTTTAGATATTTTTAGTTAACAGATAACGTGTACATATATACGATTGGTATAAAAATAAAAGTTTCAACTGCGTCGTTAGATTGTTAAATTACTACTATGGTCCGATTGTACGAAAAGTTACAAGCTGCACAAAGGTAATATAAAAAATTTGCAAACAATCGCTTTAAAATAATTAACAATAATTTTCCGTTCACTGTGAAATGCTTAAACGGGTAAAAATGATTCGAATAAACTTCAATCTCAACTTTTTTAATTTCTATTGCAGGGACTGTCCCCTTATTTACCAGTCCGTTTAAAAGTCATTCAGGAGGCAATAGAAGGGAAAGAAAGTCCTATAAATATGGTGCTAAATAATGAGATAAATTTTGTAAAAGATTCATTAAAGTGCATTTGATAAAACATTTTTATTTAACTGTTATATAAATGAAAATTACTTCCTTGACTTCAGTGGTATTAGCTTGACGCATTGCACCTGTGTATCATTGGTACTATTTCATGTAATGGTCGTAATTTTATAATTTGGCACCAGACACTCTGAAGAATCCGTAGCTTTCTGAATAAATTGACCTTTGTACACTGAAAAAGATACATCAGACATTTTAAATATCTATTACAGCTTTACGACGTAAGTATTGCTCTATTCTTTGACGATACTTATTTCATCAATCATTTGTTTTTAATATCACGTTTATAGGATATTTTTATTTCATTTTACTGCTTCAGTTGTTTTCATAAAGGGAACCTCTGAATAATATTGGATAGCTCGTTGGATAAACCTAATTTGATTGTTATTAATGCTATGTTCAATATTATATGATACAATTCTAACGAAGCTTCTTTTATGGTAAACGCTTCTTAATAATTATTTTAATAAAAATGAAATATAATTAATCTACAACGATTGCGTTTCACAGGTGAGCTGTGAAATTTGTGTTGGTCAGCCTGTTCGCTGTTATGCGTGTATCGTACATAGTGTTTTGTTCTGTTCATTCAAACATTTGAGAAAGGGGATCGATATCGCTGATGCGGATCCCATCCGTGTTTGTATAGTTTATGTTTTGAAGATTTTTGTGGTTTCCTTCGTAATTTCTTTCGTGTTGTAGCGTTAGTTCTAGCTCAAAAGATAGCTTTATGATTTAAGCGAAACAGTTACTCGACGTTATTTCGCTGAATTTGTTTATATCGTTTGGTTATTTAATTTGTTAGTGCTAAAAAATGTCGCACGCAAGCATAGCAGCTATAATTATCGGAGTTACCGTAGCTTCGGTTCTATATTTTGTGTTTGGATCTGGAAAAACACAGCAGTCTCATTCACATCAGTACTACAACTATGATTCTTATTCAGAGTAGGTGTTTTAAAAACATATATATATAAGTATATATATATATATATAAGTATGTTTACATAACTGAGTAAACAAAAATACCTTTTTTTCCCTTTAATAGTCGGCAGTCTTTCACATCAGAAGATTACGAAGAATGCTCGATATGTTTATTTCCAATGAGATGTAACAATATATACACGTTACATGGTTGCAAACATACATTTCATAAGAAATGTATCGAGAAGTGGAAAGATCAAACTTGTCAGGTAAGCGATACGAGCTACAGAGTGTACTAAACAGGCCTCAGGCTTGTAGGTTCTGTAATTTTTAACTCAATATTATTCGATAAATTTAAGTTACGTTTAATATTATCTTACAGTCTCATACATTGTGTCCACTCTGCAAGAATCCATTTATATTAGATTACAAACGTTAATGTGGGACATGCTTTAATTAATACAATATTTTTTGTACTTTGTTGAAACAAGAATACATTTACTACGCAACAAATTTGCATTATAATAAAATTTTTGACGAACAAGTACCCAATTGTCTATCGAGACATAGTATTGCGATCGGAAGACAAAATAATTGATCAAATTTAGTAAGCCCGTATGAAAAAAAAGAAAATGTTATTTTTTTGTAGAAAGTATTATCCATGGTAAAAAATGTTCTGTCGCTTCATTTTATTAATAACAAAGTTATTATAATGTTACCATTTTTCTATGATATAGCTTGCCTTGTCTTATCAACATGACACATGTACAGAGTTACATATACGTTACGCCATGCACTGTGATTTATTCATGGGATTAAGTATGACTGCATATATTTTATAACTATAAAATATATGTATAAAGAATAAATGGAAGTATATTTCACAACATAATTCAAAACTATGGTTCATTGACTTATACGATGAATGAGAACGTGAAATAAGTGTGATTTTATTTTGACGTTAAAAATTTATTCGAAATACGAGCATTTTATAAAATACATCTTGTAATTTATATGAGATAGTGTTCATAAAAAAAGTGTAATGTTACATACATAAATATAAGAAGATTTTTTCTTCATATAAACTCTGTAACATATCTCTATTGAAATTTAATATTTATAGTTCTGAGAAAATTTGTTAATACGAACATTTGTTTGGCAATGATATTCGAGTGTCTCCATTTTTTAATTATTATATTATATGTAATAATAACAAAAAGATGGGAACCTTATTAATTTTAAATACCTTGATAGGAGACACGTTGGTTAACTATAACGTAATAATTTTAGTATGTAAACAAATTATTAATATTTAAAAGGTTGTATTTGATATTTTTATTGTTATGCGTGCAGCTGTATTCTCCAAATAATTTCATAATTTATCATACACTATATTAATGAGTTGTGTATTTGTGATAAAAAATTCTTAAATCACCATTGTATTTCATAAATCGCGAGTAATAACTTTTCTAAAAAATTTCAAACAGTGTGATATTTAAACACGAATTGTTATTAACTTATGTATAACTTAGGAACATTTTATTAAATATGTAAATGCAAAATGTAGAATATGATTCTCCGTGAAAAGCGAATGAAGTATGTAATAAAAACCACGTGAGAAATATTTTGGTAAAATATAATTTCTAAGCAATAAACAATAATGATTATGAAACATTCATATTTTGACTACTTTCTCGCTTACATTAATACGCAAAACAGTAATAGTTCTGCAATTTTCGAGAGCATAACGATCGTCCTTGACAGTGTACGGTTTATGGAAGTGAAAGCAGTACAGCGATAACTTTGAATGGGGTATTACAGTAATTTTACATCGCTTGAACCGCTTATGATACCTTTCATTACTCCGGTTAAAATTAAAAAAAGAAAAGCGGAAGCATGAAAGAAATTAGTTACAAAGAGATTGAAAAAAATGATACACCAGAACAACAGTGAAAATATACCGTTTACAAATGTAGTTCTTATAATTATACTACAGTGTGCTTTCCTTTTCACTAATCGTAAATGGCTTCCGTTATTTCCGGTTCACTCGATTTGTATCCCTTTCGCAATCGCGACCGTAAATCATGATTACTTTCTACTCGTTGTATTGTCATTTGATATCATCGATTCTAACCCTTTCGCTACGAAAAAACTTACATATATATCCTCAGAAATTAAATAATCATTTGTTAAAATTGTGCATGCAGATTTTCTACAGCATTGAATTACTTTTATTTTTATTTACACGTGTTATATAGGAATTAAATAATCATTTGTTAAAATTGTGCATGCAGATTTTCTACAGCATTGAATTACTTTTATTTTTATTTACACGCGTTATATCATAATTCATTATACAATATACCTACTTGTATATCCATATTTGTGTTATTTTAATAAAAACTGTATTGATCCGTATATATCAATAACACTTTTCATTTTTAGAGCACCGTAGTGAAAGGGCTAATGGATTATCTTCGACTCTTTCTTTCACCAATAGACTCCAATATAATGAAACACAGCAATCACTGAAATCAAACATTATTATACGATAAAATTTAAAAAGTAAAAATTTGGTAATAGAACCAAGTTGTTCGTGAACGCGTAATAATTACTAGATACTAGAACTATTAATGAAAAAGTTAACAATATATTACTCACGTGTAAGAAACCGATAAATAANCTGAAAACAATGGAACAAAGCAAAATGTCGAGTCTGGCTCGACATAAGACCGCAAAGGGTTAACCCCTGACGACCTTTGCGGTCGTATTAAATTTGGACATGGGTATCGTACTGGTCGGAATTAATTTTCGTCGAAAGAGCAGGGATACATAACACGCAATTTTACGATGGATAAACAAGATTTAGTAATTCTTTTGTGAACTTTAGATATACCTTTATTCAATACAGTCATCTATCGATATGTTTTTGTATAAAAATTATGTTTTATAATTCTCCATCGTGTGGTATTTTTCAAAACACACTCCAACATGCAGACCCGGTTTTCGAGTGCATGTATCGAAAAAATAATTGGTTCGGTGCCTTCCACCCTTAATCTTTCTGTTTGAACATACACAACAATCTTTACTTTTTACATTTTCACAATGCCGCAATATATGCAGTTTTCCATTAAGTACTTCTTCCTTATCGGAGGTCGATGGTCTTCCTGGTTTTGATTCTGCTCCATCACGAAAATCACCTACCAGTTGTGCCACCAATTTTCGTACGAACGTAAAATGTGGCATAGGTGTTCTGTTCTCTCTTCCAGCCGACACCTTATATAAAATGTAACTATTTATTGCACAAACCTCTGATCCCGAGAAAAAAAGTTTTCGCCACCATTTGCACGATTTTCTCATAAAACAATATGAACTTGCTAATTGGTCAGCCTTATCGACACCTCCTATATTCATATTATAATTTATAATAACGTTTGGTTTGATAATGTTGACGCTCCCAGGTCGTTTCATCCTTCTTTCTATAATTGTTGTGCCCGATGTATCGTGACTGCTTAGTATGGCGACTATTCTTTTATCTTTCCACGCTAATAATAGAATATCACCTGATCGGTAGGCAGCGACAGTATTATTTTTTGTTACAGCTGGTTTTTTAATCACAGCTGGTAAATATTTTCTGTTTGTGTTAATTGTACCAGTTCGTTTAGAAAAAGTGTAAACTGATACATGAATGCATACAGTATAGGATTCGTGTAGTTCCTTGCTGCGGTGGCTGTGAGCAGACATACAGTCTGTTTCACAAGAACGTGGACGCGATATCTCTGTACAAGTAAATCTTTTCTTAGAAAATCTTACATAGGTCGAAAGTACATCCAAAAAACTAATACGCACTTACTTAACCCATTGCCGCAAACGACGGCTATAGCCGTGAAATTTTTGTCG